>APFE030259905.1:106812-130064 GCA_000404065.3 Pinus taeda
GGCTTGAAGATTTAGAGCTCATGTGTTTTATGACCAAGAGTGAATTGCCTAAGATGTTCATTTCCTTAATTCCCTTTTGATGAGCTATATTGAGGCCAAGATATAATCTATAAGCTTCTGCTTGGTTGTTGGTCTTTTTTCCCAAGCCCCAGGCATATCAATCAACAATTATTCCTTCGAGATTAATGAGAATCCCTCCCCCTCCTGCCAACCCACCTCCGCTTAATGATTTGATTGCTAAATATAAAGCACTTAAATAGTATTTATGATTTCCAGGTCATGGCTAATCTAGACACCAAATTGGTGTATGAGACCCCCTTGTTTGTGAGACAATTGACCCACCTTCGCGCAGTGATTTGGTATATGAGACCCTCTTGTTTGTGGGACAAAGGACCCATCTCCGTGTAGTGATTTGACTGCTAAAGTCTAGCAAAGACATACATACTATACCCCTCTGGTTTTGAACCTATGACCTTTTACAATCTAACAAAGACATGTATACTCTACCCCTCTGGTTTTGATCGTGTGACTTCTTAGAGGGGAACACATGCTCTTAACCATTAAGCCCACTCAAACTATATTAAAATAAAATTAAAATTAGCTCAATCTACTTTACTTTACATCATATTTATAAAGTCTTTTAGTGGAAATCACATAACAATTTTTTTGTCCGACGCGTTTTGAACCAACCAATGTGGTTCATCATTAGAACCAGAGGAAAAGGCAGACCATGACAACAACGACTTCAATAGAGAGCAATGTAAAGACCATAATTCCAAACCAACCAATGTGGTTCATCATTAGAACGAGAGGAAAAGGCAGACCATGACAACAACGACTTCAATAGAGAGCAATGTAAAGACCATAATTCCAAGTAACAACTATTTAAAAAAAATAATATTTAAATTATGATATTAACAAATATTACAGTTTTCTGAAAAATAATATTTAAATTAATTTATTAAAATCAAATATTTCCATTTGATTTTAATAAATTAATTTAAATATTATTTTTCCAAAAACTTGCCGTTACTTAATAATATTTGTTAATATCATAATTTAAATATTATTTTTCAAAAATCGCCCTTACTTGAAATTATTGCCTCTACATTGTGGTCTCTACATTGCTCTCTATTTAAGTTGTTGATGAACAACACTGATTGGTTCAAAAAAAAAATTGTTACATGATTTCTACCAAAATGCTTTTTGTAATTCATTATGGATCACGTGTGAATTCAAAAATCATATTTATATATTTAATCATAATAATAATTGATTATTAAATTCACACTAAAATGGTTGGGCAACCATCAATAATAATTATTATTTACAAGATAAAAATTTTCTTATTAAGATTTTTTTCAGTTGTGTATTGATTTTGTTTTGTTTTGTTTATTTGTTTTTTTCATTTATACATTAAAAATTAATTCATAAAAAATAGTTGTTTTAATACATTAATAACTTGTTGTCTTTAGCAAGACTTTTAGTAAGTTTTTTCTAAAATCACAAGCTTTATAGATAACTCTTGCAAAATCTAGATGCCCAAAATTTTTCCAAAATACTGAATCCATATATAATTTAATAAATAACTCCAGCACAATCAAAATGCCACCAAAAGTTTTTCCACATATTCTCACCAAGTCTTCTCAAAACAAATCACGCTAAATACAACTCCAATTAATAAGACCACTCCCATTAATAACTCTACTAGAATCATTGCCGATCCACCTAACCGTTAAAACTAATTATCGCTAGCATATTATAAATAAGAATAACCACGCATATAATAAATTAGATTGAACAACTGTCTCTCAATCGGCAAACTCTTCATTTTAAACTCATGTGACCAGGTGGACAACTTGCTCCCACATCTCGTTGTCGAACTTACGTGGGAGATTTGAGAGTGGCCCGTCACTACCTTCGTTGGTATCTTCTAATTCTCAAATGTGATTTTTTTGGTTTGCTTCTTGGCTATTTTTGGCTGTATTTGAATAAAAATCAGAATCTACATTTACTGTACTGTGTCGTTTAACCTCCTGTTGATGGATCAGAGATGCATCTCAGGAATGTCATGGATCTGAGCATTCACAATTGAATTTTATTGCTGACTGACTGGTGCTCCAGTGGCGGCTGCTGCTGGTAACCTGTTAGACTTTTCTCATAGGCTCTTTGGCTTCGTTTCTGTGACAGGCAGAGCAGTTTCAGGTCTCTGCCAATCTCTGATGCTGGACCTCTTCGATTTCTCTCATAGGCTATCTGTCTCCGTTTCTGTGATAGGCAGAATAGTTTCAGGTATCTGTTAATCTGATGCACATGTATTTGCTTGCTTATTCTGCTCTCTGGCTTGGGAAAATGGAGAATTTGGTTTCTATGTATCAACAGTAACTAAATTTGGGTTCGCTTAGATCACCTGTTTAGCCTATGCAGGTTACTGTTTTTTGGGGCATTTCTCTTCTGTCAGTGTGGTTAAGGATTTCCATCTGTGAACTCCCATTGTTGTCTGTCTTATACTTTTGATTTTTGGGTTGTAGTGTATCTAAATAATTTCATATTCTGGGTTCTTCATTTCATTACACAGTTATATCGAACAACACATTTTTTTGTTTGGGATTGAGCAGATTTCAGTGGGTTATGGGGAGCCCTTAAGGAGACAAATGAAGTGGAAATAGCCATTCATGTTTAGAGGAAAGGAGCACAGTGCATTCTGAAGGCTGAACAATGAGACCGATTACTTCAGATTCTGATTCCACCAGCTGCAGCCGAGCTCAACTATATTTGAATGTCTATGATCTGACCCCTTTGAACAACTATATGTACTGGTTTGGCGTCGGCATCTTTCACTCTGGGATTGAAGGTGGGTAACTTCTTTTATCTTAAATAACAGACCTGTTGATGGGCTATTATGTGTTGGCTTTTATCTCTTGATCCGACTGCTGCTAATAGATCATCACAATATATGTTTTGCATGCTTAATGTAGATTCTGCCACTTGGGTTAAAATAACACACACTTACCTGTATCTAGTTCTTCCAACTCCGGAATTTGGGAGATTGTCGACCTTTTCATGCTTCAGTCCTAGATTAGTATAAACATACCTCATTGTAACAGAAAAGTCAGTCGTTGCCCTTGTTTTTATCATAGAAATGGGATTCTATAACTCTGCGAGCCCTCTTGAGTTGGCTCTGCTCTGAGCTGGTGATCTGCGTCAAAACTCCTGGTCATAATCATCTAGACACACTTTTTGTTCAATAAGTTGGCTAAGCTTTCCTGTGTTTTGTTAAGTTTATGTTCCCTGAAAATTTTTGAGCGCTTATCTCCTTATCTTTTAATGAGCCGAGCGATTGCCGAGTTACTTGATTCTCCACTTAGGGTGGACTCATTGTGGAGTTACGAGTCATGTGACATTGGTTACTAAAATGCCATCCTTTGTAAGAGGGAATCATAATAAGCCTTAACAATTGGTCTGAGGTCGCGGTTCATATTTTTGGAGAGCAGTATTTTGCCTCTCTTATTTGTGGACCAGGGCAAATTGTCAGCTATCATTAAGAAATTGGACCTGCTAATCTTTAAATCAGACACGAACTGATAGTGTAGAGGGTAACAAGTTGGAATGGAAATAAAATGTTGCACTTAAAGCGCTATTTGGCAAATAACTTATGAAGGCAATTTTCTTTTCTTTTTTATACTTGTTTGTTATATTTGCTTCCTTCGAAATACAGAGAGATATAATCCCAGGGATTTTATTTTGATGATGTATCATAAATAATTTGTTTCTTATTTCTCTTCCTAAGCCCAATACTATTACCATAAGTTCCACATGAATTATATATTTTTGTGTGTACCTAAAACACTCTTTTTTACCTCAGCTAAAATCTAAGATATTCTGGTCTGATTTAGAATGAGTAGACTTAAGGTTAGCAGCAAATGGAGATATGATCACAGCACTTAGTTTCTTGATTGTGATTGCATTCAAGTCTCTTATGCTTCTTGATCACTTTGTAAAGTGAAAAAAGAAGGTATGGCCTGAATGACTGAAGTTGACTAATTTGTTGAGGGTCAAATCTGCCCTCTTGACCAACGTTGACTTTTCTGGTTAGGGCTCTTTCGCTGCTGTTATAAATTATCAGATTTGTAAATTGTATTATCTTTCTCTGTTGAACTATTGAAGACTAAAAGAAGATTTCATCAAGGGTTTCCCGACATTGGGGTTTGTCCCTAGTTGGTGCCACATCTTGTGTCCTCTTGTCTTGGATTGTCTTCTACTGTTTATGTTTATGTTCTATCTGCATTTTACTTTCATGTTGATGTGATTGCTAATTTGAATATTGACACTGGGCTTATAAAGAAATTGAAGTAAAATTGCTCTAAAACATAAATCATACCATTGTTGCCTAAAATTAACATGGTATCAGAGCTGAGGTGAAGACAAAGCCCAAGCAAGAGTGAAAGAGCAATCACCAAAGACAGTTGGACAAGGATAAAAGGTTCAATGGGTTCCTCATCCTACTTCCCGGCTTAAGACAAGCTCCATGATAAATCTGACTATCATGGATGGAAGATGTCTCTTGATTTGACTTTGGAAGAAAAAGAAGCGATGGACTATGTGCAGGGTAAAATCCCTGAACCTCCTTCAAATGCACCGACTACTGTGAAGACCAAGTACAATAGGGCTGAAGTCAAAGCAAAGAAGATTATTAGGGATTCCATTGACAGGCATTTGGTGGCCTACGTCTCTGAATTGAAGACCTCCAAGGAGATCTACGACAGGTTGGTCAACATGTCAAGGTTAGTAATGCTAATCAAATTCTATTTCTCAAGAATAAGTTGAAGGATATTAAGAAGGGCAAGGACGAGGATATTAAGAAGGGCAAGGATGAGGATTACTGAGATCAAGAATGATCTACTCTCGATTGGAGAAGTCATTCCTGACAGGGAACTACACTCACCACCCTTGGAGGACTCCCACCTGAGTGGTATGTGTTTAGAACCACCATTCTCAACAATGATTGAATTCCAGGGTTTGAAGAATTGATGTCGAGATGCATTCAAGAAGAAACAAGAATGGTGGAGCAAGAAATTCCTTCTAATAAAAGCAACCCCACTGCATTCTCTGCTCATGCCAAAAGGAGAAATAATGCAGGGTCTAAAGGTCATTTCCATGGAAAACCTGGATCTAAGGGAGGAAGGAAGGGCAGGTGCTTTGTTTGCAATAAGTTTGGCCACTATGCAAGAGAGTGTCCAAATAGAAGGGACACATCGCATGATCACAATCATTCCAGGGGCAACTTCAACAACAACGATCAAAGGAATGGCAGGTCCAATGGCAAAGGAAAAAGGAATGCGAGACATCAAGGAAATGGTTGACCCTTCAAGAAATCAAGTAACTCCATGTATGGAGAAAATGTTGTTAACAATAAGCAAAATGAGTATTATCTTATATGGGCCCTCTCCACTGCTTCTCCTCCGGACACTTTGGGAAATTGGCCGATTGATAGTGGTGCCTCAAGGCACTTCACTGGATACAAGGAAGACCTCTCTAATCTGATAGAAAAGGAGACAAATTTGGAGATCATCCTTGGAGACGATGCCACCTATCCCGTGAAGGGAGTCGGGAATGTTACCCTTCAATTGAATCAAGGTAACACTTGCAAGAAGTACTATATGTACCTAATCTCAAGAACCTGGTGTCCATTTCAGCCATGGAGGACAAAGGATTCAAGGTGGCATTTATCGATGGAAAGGTACGTGTTTGGAAAATAAATTTTAAAGGTGATTTTACTCTTGGGTTAAGGGTTGACACTTTGTATCAAGTTGGAGGAAGTCCATTGGGAGCCATGTCTTGCGACACATCACTACAATCTGATCTATGGCACCGGAGGTTTGCCCATCTTCATTATAAGGCCCTACTCGATGTGAGACAGATGGTGACAGGTATGCCCGAGATGTGCCGAAGGAAAACTTACAAGGGGACCATTCCCCTCAAGTAATAGCCACAGATATATTGCAATTGATCCACTCCAACATATCTGGTATGATGCTCGTAAACTCTTTGGGAGGATACTTATATTATCTCACCTTTATGGATGATTATTCTCGCAAGACCTAGATCTACTTCTTGAAGAAGAAGGATGAAGTGTTCACCTGGTTCCGACACTTCAAAGCCTTGATCGAAAACCAATCCGAGAAGAAATCAAGATATTGAGGACTGATGATAGGACCGAGTACGAATTCAATTAATTCCAAGATTATTGTAGAGAAGCTGGCATTAAGAGGGAGACTACAACGCCATACACTCCTGAGCAGAATGGTGTGGCTGAAAGGAAGAATCGCTCTATTGTAGGAGCAGTTCGTGCCGTGCTTCATGATCAAGGCCTTCCAAAGTTCCTATGGGCTGAAGCTGCAAATACTGCCGTGTATGTTCAAAACTGACTCCAAGACTCCCAAAGAAATGTTCACTGGTAAGAAACCTTATGTCTCTCATTTCAGAATTTTTGGAAGTACTGTATATTTTCATGTACCAAAAGAGAAAAGAAGCAAATTGGGTGCATCTGGGAAGAAAGGAATCTTTGTGGGGTATAGTGAAAATTCTAAGGGATATAGAATTTATGTGGTTGGTCAAAAGGAATTTGAGATAAGTCATGATGTCACATTTGACAAAGATATGGTCCTTAGGAAGATCAACAACCTTCCTCTCCTAAGGAACGACAAAGAAACTGACACCGGAAATCAGGGTGCAAAAGAAGACGAAACGATGCTTGATGTTGATAAACCTATGGATCCTATTGATCCTCCTCCTCATGAGCCCTCCTCCTCCAAAAGGAGACCCTAATGGCTTGGGGAGACTCTTGAAGAATCCAAGAGACATTGCACCAAGGGGGACTTTCGGTGAAAGTAAGAAGCCGAACAAGTATCAAGGATACTTGACCATCATGAGCACTATCATTCAAAATGAGCCTTCATCATTCGAAGAAGCCGTGAAGCATCAAGTATGGAAGGATGCTATGAATAAAGAATACGAGTCAATTATGAAGAATGATGTCTGGGATGTGATCCCTAAACCCCAAGACAAATCGGTTGTCACCTCTAAGTGGCTCTACAAAATCAAGCATGGAGTTGATGGAAGTGCAAACCCTCTCATTCACAAATGTAAGAGGGAGTTGGCTTCTGAATTTGAGATGAAGGACCTAGCACTAATGCACTATTTTCTAGGGTTGGAGGTTTGGCAAAAGCCAGGTGAAATTTTCCTCTCTTAAGGAAAATATGTTGTGAAGATATGAGAAATTTGGGATGGTGGACTGCAGCACTATCATTCAAAATGAGCCTTCATCATTCGAAGAAGCCGTGAAGCATCAAGTATGGAAGGATGCTATGAATAAAGAATACGATTCAATTATGAAGAATGATGTCTGGGATGTGATCCCTAAACCCCAAGGCAAATCGGTTGTCACCTCTAAGTGGCTCTACAAAATCAAGCATGGAGTTGATGGAAGTGCAAACCCTCTCATTCACAAATGTAAGAGGGAGTTGGCTTCTGAATTTGAGATGAAGGACCTAGCACTAATGCACTATTTTCTAGGGTTGGAGGTTTGGCAAAAGCCAGGTGAAATTTTCCTCTCTGAAGGAAAATATGTTGTGAAGATATGAGAAATTTGGGATGGTGGACTGCAAGCCGGTGACTACTCCGATGTAACTTAACTTTAAGAAGTTATGTGGTAGTTCTGCTGGACCTGAATTGGGAAATGCTTTTGAGTATCATCAACTCATAGGAGCACTGATGTTCTTGGTGAACTCCCATCCGGACATATGTTTTGCAGTTAACACATTGAGCCAATATATGGTTGAGCCTCATCATATACATTGGATTGGTGCCAAGAATCTTTTGAGATATCTTCGGGGCACAATCACTCATGGACTGAGATACACTGCCTGAGATGTGTGCATGGTTATTTTGATGCTGATTGGGCTGGCAGTGTGGTGGATCACAAGAGCACTTCTGGATGTTGTTTTTCTTTGGGTTTTGCTTTAATATCATGGATGAGCAGAAAGCAGAAATCAGTTGCCTTGAGCCCTATTGAGGTCGAATACATAGCTGCTAGTATGGCCTCCTGTGAAGTTGTTTGGTTGATGAGGCTCTTCAGTGCGCTGTTTGGACATGTGCTAGATACCACCGTGATCCTCAGCGACAACCAAAGTGGGATCCGATTATCAAAGAATCCTGTGTTTCATGATCGCTCCAAGCATATACATATCAGGTACCACTTTATCCAAGATATGGTACAACGAGGAGAAATAAGGCTCCATCACATTGGGACTGATGAGTAGGTCGCCGATATTTTGACAAAGCCCCTGGGGAAGGTCGAGTTCTTGGCCTTCCCAGAATGACTTGGAGTCGTGGAGAGATCCTCTTATGAGGGTCGTGTATGAGATGGACATTGAGCTCTGGGAGCTGGGGGTACTTCTTGGAAAGATAAGTAGCCATAGGGTGAGTGGTTCAGCCTTCCCCTAGTGGTTTGCTGTGTACAGGGTGAGTGGTTCATCCTTCCCGTACGATACCCCTTGTCGACATGTAGGCAGGATGAGTGGTTCATCCTTCTCTAGCTGAGACATCCTACCCATGCAGTTTGGGACTCATGGGAAGTACCTCTCATTTGGCCAATGAGTAGGGAAATGAGTATAGGGACCATAGTACTACCGATGGACGCATCGTGTACTACCGTATTCCCTATGCTAGGATGACTGATATTGATCTGGGATCAATTGGAACTGACTTCAGGTCAGTGAGAGTGGTATGAGACACTCTCTTTTGATTGGAACTGACTTCGGGTCAGTAAGAATGGTATGACACACTCTCCTTTGGTTGGGATTGACTTCGGGTCAGTAGAGAATGGTATGATACATTCTTGATCACTTCTTCTTCTTCGTAAGTTCAACAAAGCAAAACAGTGCATTGATGGCAGAGATAGTACAGATTGGTAGATGGATTAGCAGATGGAGTTCTCCCTAGTTGAGAGGGAGTGTTAAAATTGGCAACTAGGGCCAAACTCCACATGGGTCATCTTATTTATAACAACTGATATTTTTCTTGGATTCCTCTCTCTGAGAGGTGTAGGATTGATCTAAAGATCATTCGATTCTGACATGTACAAATGAAGTTATGAATTTATTTTGATGATGGACAAATTGTCAAGGTCGGCCAACAAACTTATGTAGGCTCAGAAGCCCAATAGTCACATCTATTCATCCTCAACTTTTGCTATAAATACATGATGACTTAGCCTCATTTGGACACACTCATTTTCACACTTCTCTCTCTCTCTCTTCATTGATTGGGTACGGATTTCTGGGTCTCTCTTTCCACACATCCAAATTTTCAGGAGAGCGAAATTTCAGGAGGCCGAATTTCAGGAGACTGAATTTCTGGACAGTTTGACCAAGCATTGACTAGCATGCGTTGACCTCTTTTGACTGCGTTTTTGTGAGGGCTATCTTTGTTTGGACAGGCCACATTTATGGGCACAAAAATCGAGGCTAAACGTTGATTGTTGACAAGCATTGACTGCAGCTAGGGCTGACCACAGGTTGGCTGTTTGACCAGATTTGACTGGGCTGATTTTGGGCTGTTTTGAGGGCTGATTCATCTTGCTGTTTGGAGGTTGAAGTTAGCTAATTTGTTGAGGGTCAAATCTGCCCTGTTGACCAACATTGACTTTTTTGGTTATGGCTCTTTTGCCGCTGTTATAAATGATCAGATTTGTAAATTGTACTATCTCTCTTTGTTGAACTATTGAAGACTAAAAGAAGATTTGATCAAGAGTTTCCCCACATTGGGGTTTGTCCTTGGCTGGTGCCACATCTTGTGTCCTCTTGTCTTGGCTTGTCTTCTACTGTTTATGTTTATGTTCTATCTGCATTTTACTGTCATGTTGATGTGATTGCTAATCTGAATATTGATACTGAGCTAATAAAGAAATTGGAGTAAAATTGCTCTAAAGCATAGAACATACCATTGTTGCCTAAAATTGACAAAAATGCATGCAACAGTTGCAGAAAATAAGTGCACTAGCAAATGAGAGTATATGAATGTAATGTTATTGATTTTTGAAAAATACCATATATGTGAGTACATGAAGAGGTGACTCTTCTTTATCCATTTAATTACAAACTAATTAAAGGGTTTGAAGCTAATGTAAAAGTTATTTTTATTTTATCTATTTATTTTTCTCTCCACATAAAATTTTTGGGCATTGAGGTCCACCATGGAAATACAATTCATTCTACTCTTTAGCCTGTAAGTGAGAATGAGATTTGCTGGTATGTTGCTGGCGCCACAGAGATATATCCTCAAACAACAGCTTGCTTGCATGTACATACCCTATACCTCCACTGGAATTGAATGTGACCTCAAAGGATAAAACAATGTTATTAATGATTAGGCCCATTCAAATTGTACAAATCTGTTCTAAACGTTATGACCATTACACATATACTTTAATGCCCTCTCTTAATGTTCATAATATGTACAATTTGTTGTCCCAAAGAATAACCAACTCATTTGGACCAAGCATGTTGTAGGAACTATCTGCAGCTTGCTTCTGAGATGTGCAATGCATCAGCAACTGGAAATGAAGATAATGAAACTCCACCTAATGGAAATCCAGCAACCTGCAGTCCACAATCTCACACCTTGATGCCTCTTGTATAGACTACATACGCCTCTCAAATGCTCTCCAAAAATCATATTCTGAAGCTCCTACAAAATGAAAAGTAATGCTGATTGCATGGCCAGTAGCCCCCTGGCTGATGTAGAGCAATCACCTGACCCATCTATTGATCAATTGTTGACTGTTCAGCCAGATGAGAGCTGATGCTGGCCGAAAATTACAGCCTACCTACCATCGATGTGTTGGAAACTAGGCAATTACTGAGATGGGGGGTGAATCAGTATTGTGTCTTTTAGCAATTACAAATTTTAAATTATTTTAACAGCCTTTTAATTTTTTTTAACAATTAGCAGATTTATATAGGTGTTCAGCAATTAACCATGAATTCAAAGGCAAACATACAAACAACACATGCAATGCATTTAGACACTAGATATAAGTGGAAACCCATAAAAGGAGAAAACCACAAATTTTGTTGTTGTGATGTAAATGCAAGCACCCACTCCCTTTTTACATCAGCTTTTGTAGGAATCCACCTATAGGAGGCTTCAACCCCTCTTTTATTCTGCAACCTACAACTTGCTGGAAACACCCACTCCCACTTCCTACTGCTCCAACCTGTTCTTTTTCAGGCTATTAACTGAAAAGAGACACCAATCCCCTGATGAATTAAAAATTTACTTTGCTGGTTTACCTGATTTTTATATTCTGAACTCTTTCTTATCAGGCAAATATCTAATCAGGTCTCTCAACTATTCAATCAACTAGCAGAACTGCCTTCCGAAAATCCATCTTTATATAACTCGCTGTTACTTTGTATTCAAATGCAGGGATTTGGAAAAAACTGGTTCTCTTTGTATTCCAATGTTGTCTCTTTGTGGTCCACCCATTCGTTTCACATTCTTCCAGATTTTAAAGATCAAAACAAAATAAATGGACCTTGAAATAACATAAGCCAACTCCAATGAGTGCATAAACTGTGCCATGTGATTATTCACCAAAAACTTTAGCCACTACTTTTGCCAACATCTCAAGTGCTAGTTATGATTTAGAACAGCGAAAAATAGTCCATCCAGTACTTGCACTTTCAATTTATCAAATGTGCTGACCATACTTGTCTAAGAGATGACTATGATGACACGCATAGGTGAACAAAAACTACAATTGTTGTCAAGAGTGTAGAGGATTACAGAGGACACCAATACAGACCCCATACACAACTAGCCATATCTTTCTTCCACCTCACTAATAGGCTTGACAGTGCTGCCCTGTTGGTCTTCCAATACCTCCAAGATCATTCCATCTTCATCAATGCGAAAGGCTATAGCGTGTTTGGTTCCTCCAATGAAAACACAATAAAGCTGCTTGATGGAGATAGGAAGCTTAAATAGTGCCCAGTAAAGCCACAGATAAGACAATGCCAAGCCAACTGCCAGACAATGTAACTCCATTTGCAAAACATGAGGTTCCTTGGATCATATTTCATCAACCTACCAGTGTCATCTGCACTGAGGATAGACAGTAAAAAATGTCTTATATCGGTTCTAGAATCAGTGAAGTATATTGCTCCTCCTTCATCAAGGTCAAGATCATTTGTGGATTGAAATGGCACTCCCTTGGCTTCATTGGTGATGGCTTTTGCAGGCCGTGCTTTGGAATCCACAAGAAGCAAGTAAAAATAAGTATTTATCTTTCAAACACTGCTGAGCTAAATCTGCTTCAGCCTTCATCACTTCCTGGCATCACTTCCTGGCTGGCAACCTTTTTGAAGCAAGAGATCATAAGAACAATTTGGGCAGCTTCTGTGGTAGTCAACAATAGAGGTACTGCAATTGTCACAATACAGTCTTTCTTCTATATTGAGTTTAGCCCTAGGAACTTTCAGCATTTTTGTTGCTCCTCCTTGAATCCTGATCTCTGCATCCTGCTCCAAACACTGCTTATAATGGATATCCTCAACATGTGGCACCACAACACAACTTGTGGTGTGATCTCTTCCTGGTGATAATTGGGATCTTTAAGTCAACAACAAACTTTCAGAATTTCATTTGACAACTTTCTCAAACTATATTGAAGTTGGATCTGCCTCATGCTTTTCCATCTCCCACATTCTTTTGTGGGTGTTGGTGCACAAGTCTTCACATTACATTTTGACTACAAGCTTTCTACCTTCATCGACTTCTAGTTAACTGGAATTGTATGCAGGTTCTAATCTGCTCTTACATTTGCAGGTACTCTAACATAGCGTATCTCTCACATTCAAAACTTGTGCTTTTCTGTTACTGAGAGGCACCCACTTTACGAGTTAAAAATATATAATGCTCCTCTTTAAGGAGTTCTAGCCACTGATTTTAATTTCTCCACTTTACTGAGTAGCAATCTGCGTGCTCTGAATCTAGTGAGACAGGGGATGCAGTAACGGTCTGCGTGCTTTGAATCTTTGAAGTCTGCAAACTGCCTGCGGACAAGGAAATAGTTTGACCAGATCATTGACTGATGATTCACGCTACTTCTTAGTGACCTGAGTGTGAATGGAGCAACATACAACCATCTCAGGCCTTTGATCCTCAAAACCCATGTGCTCGATCTGTGCCAAGACACCTGGAAGTATGATAACCTTTAAACACCTGATGCAGAAATGAATTCAGCTAGCAGGAATCAAACCATGTGAGCAGGAAACCTTCAGCTAACACAGGAACACTGCTCTCCTTGAATAGGTGGTGGATGAAATTGCTCCAATGAAAACACCTTTGACATCAATGCCAATACTATTAACACGATGTAGAATCTCTTTTTTTCTCCACTAGATGCACTTTTTTACATATCTGTAGCACAATATCTGAATGCTGAAAGACCAGGCCTTCTAGGTTCTGACCTTGCCATGAACTGTAAAGAGCCCAACCTGTATGCTGTACCTCAAGCTGAACTTCACCACTCTTTACACTTTGGAATTTCTCAAGCCAAACTGAACAACCATCGCTAGCAAAATTGTGTTTTGCTTCACTGTGGAGGTAATTTTTCCGTCACCGTCCATGAAGGATTTCTTCCACTTAGTAACATATGGTATTGATGAAATATACCTTCTCCCGCTGCTTACCTTCCTTTCGGTCTCCTTCTTGGCCATGTCTGTCTTGGTTGAGGATGCTTATCCAACTTTACATCTTCCAAAGTTCTGTAGTACCATTTTGGTATTATTTCAGTGTCTTAAATACCTTGCACCAGATGTCCTAGCTGTTCACATGGGTTCACAGTGTCACATTGCACAAATTCTGATACTGCTTTAGCTCTCCAAGTTTTGTCACCTTCCAATGCTGCCTTGTGGTTCTTGCCTGCTACATGTAACTTGCATATATCTTTCCTCCTTTCTTGTATATCTGGGAATGCAATTACCATTTTGCATTTTCTTAGTAAAGAAAAATTCTGAAATTGGTGTGTCCATATCCTTGGTGCCACAATGAACAGCTGCTCCTACTTTCAGTGTGCCAGCACTTGTCTCTGAACCAATAATTTCAGTCCATGGAAATTAAGTTTTAAACTTTTAAGTACCAGTCTTAGTAGGGGCAGATTCAGTTCAGCAAGTTCTCAGGATCGTTGAAAACTTCAGCGCTTTGGAGACAACAGGATTGGGTTTGTGCAGGTCAGGATTACTTCTGGAATAATTTAAACACATGAAAATAGCTCTCACAAGGACCAAATTCAGTTTTCTTGGAGGACAAATAAGTGCTTTGTAAGGATAAAGATGTTAATTGGTATGCCACCAAGATCAAAATCAAGTCAAGTCTAGTGCATATATGGAAATATCAGAGCACCTTTTACAAGTTTGATTTCAGTGCTGTATGGAGAAGTCAAAATCAACAGAAGAAGACTATCTCTTGCTTGTATATCGAATTTACAAGATTTGCGGACCTGGACTAGTGCTTCCAGAAGATCAATCAGGTACACGTATATCATCAATGCTAGTTAGCATGAGAAGAGAGTGCTCAACATGATCCTAGATTAGCAGCTTTTGGGTACTGCATCAGCACGTAACTAATGACAGTTGTGGTAGCTTCCAGTGGCAGTTCAATATATTAAAACTGGCATCTTCCAGTCCTTAAGGCTAGTGCTAGGATTGAGGTTCCAAAATGGCAGAGGCTAGCGCACTCCTGGAGATCTAAATTTAGCAGACCTCTGAGATGGACTAAGCAATTGCAGGTTAGTAGGCTAAGCACTCCATTTCAAGCAAATCAGACCTGTAAAGGAGTACATCACAGAAGAATAAAGTTGGATAGGCACTTTTGTGAGGATAAAAGTTGGCAGGTTTAGCTGAGCTATTGACCAAGATTTAATAAGCATAAATCCAGTGCTATTATGTGGGGAATAAAATTAGCATGTGAAAGTGTTTTTGTGAAGGGTGAACCAGTAGATTTGAAGTGGCTTGCATTGAGACCAAATTAACATATAACCAGTGCTCCAATCAGCATCAGAGGTTACTTATTCAGCAAGCAATGTAATGGTATGCATGGTGCATGGATGGTGGTGGATTTAGGTAATTCAGGATCACCACATGATCATAAAGAGGAGTGCTGCTTTTGAGGTCATTAACAGACAAAGAGAGGTGCTGTTTTTGAGGAGCTGTTATCAACATTTGGAGCCGTTGCTATTGGGTGTGTGTAAAGTGTTTTGATGATGTGATTTGATTTACTTTTGAGAGGCTTATACATCGTAAGGAGGGGCATTGCCTTGTGCTAAAAATGGCATTGCTGTTATGCTAAATTCAGTATGAGAACAAGTAAAGAAGGGTGCTGGATTTGTATTGAAAATAGTGCCATTGAGTGTGAAATTCAGTATATAGATTAATCCAAGAATGGGCACTTATTTTTCTGGATTTGAAGCTTGACATTGTTAGGAAGGGAGTGCTTCTTTCTTTGAATTTCGCTGTTATTTTTGGTCAAGGAGGGTGCTATTCATTAGATCAAAGTTGCTGAAATTATGTTGATATCTTGTGTTATCTGTGCTATTCATTAGATCAAAGCTGCTGAAATTATGTTGATATCTTGTGTTATCTTCCGCTGTTAAAAGTTACAGGATCAGTGCTATCCTTTGGGAGACAATTATGTAGCCAAGCTTAGTGTGACCCTTCTTGGGAAGGAGAAAAACAAGGCCAAATTTAGGTAACAACTTCAGATTTGGAAACATCCTTCAACTAAAAGAAGAGGAAGGGTAGTCAAAGCAATTCATTGGCACATCTTCCATCCTCTTCCTGTTCAAACTTCATCTTATTCTTCTCTACTTCATTTCATAGCTTGAGTGACTATGCTGCAATCTAAGGTTTTCTCCAAGGAAAATCTTCTGTGCACTTCTAATGCAGATTGTATCACTTGGAATTGTGGAGGAATAGGAGTTTGAGTAGTGATTCTTGTCAATCCCCTTAGAATATTTTGATTAAGAGGTCTTGATCTGAAGTATTTTAGACCGTGTACTTGTAAATGACTCTGAATATTTTGAAAGTAAGTTATCTTATTTCATTGTCTATTCTAAAATCTTTGGTTGTTGTGAAAATTTCTTCACAACTGATCATTCTAACTAGGTTTAAGATTCATATTTGAGATTCTTTTGTTAGTAGGATTCAATGTTTTAATTTCCCCCTTACTTTTCTCTCTTTCTTTTTCTCCTTCTTTTCACCCAAATTCCAATGAATGAAGGCACCAGTCATATATAAATCAGTCTTAAATATTACAGATGTAAAATCCTTCTTTGCTGATTTCAAGGTTTTATTTGCTGTTTGAGGGCATTAAGTTGCTGGTTTACAACATTTCTTTTCAGATGTGAAGTTTTGTCATGCTGATTTGAAGTATGCTGCAGATTTAGAGAGATATACTCAATGATATTTTATAGGGCTACCCTCGAGAATCAACAACTGACCGTGAGGCAAGAGGGAAAGGCACCAGTCACATATAAATCAGTCTTAGATATTGCAGATGTAAAAGTCTTCTTTGCTGATTTCAAGGTTTTATATTCTGTTTGAGGGCATTAAGTTGCTGGTTCGCAAAGTTTCTTTGCAAATCTGTAGTTCTCTTGCTGATTTGAAGTATGTTGCAGATTTAGAGGCAATTGATGATATTTTATAGGGATACTGTCCAGAATCAACTAAAACTGACCTTGAAGCAAGAGGGATTGTGTTGATGGCAGAGGCATCTTCCTTAAACTATCCATTCATAACCCTTTGAGATTGGTTTCTCAAGGGAGAATTTCATATGGGAAGGTAACAAGGCATGTGACTTGGGTTACATCACACACCACAAACCTTTCTTTACCACTTAATGCAACTGCTTTTCCTGTTTTCTTTTCAAGCACAAAGCAATTATCTCCTCCCTTGAAGCTTATGTCAAAATGTGGACTTTCATTTCTTATTTAACTCATTGAAAAAGGATTCATTTTCAAGCATAGAATGTGAACTACATTCTAAATATGAAGACTTCGACTTCGGACTCACTCTGGACATTCTCTCTTCCTTCCACATAAAGATCTCTATCATCCCCCAAAATTACTGTATTTGATCTGAATCGTCCTCAACTAACCATTTAGGTCTGTTAGTCACATGTTTGATTCACTAGAATCAAAATGCTAGGCAGTTGATTTGCCTTCTTTCTGAGAAGCAACAAAGCAAAAAGTTATTTTTCCTATTTTCCCTCTTTTTCAGTAACGTTAACTTGCTTTTTAGTGAGTTTTGCATGCCTTAAATCATTCATTTGTTTCCTACACTCAGATGCAATACTTCACCACAATAGTAATACTTCAAATTTTTAGTTTTTGATTTACTTTAACTTGAATCTGAAGCTGTAGGTCTGCTTTCACTTGTGCTTGCCCCTCCTTGCTTTTGCTTACCATTGTACTTCACTGCAAAAGCACTTTCAGAGGTGCTACTTTCGTTCCTAGATTGGTTCTTCCATGTTTCCTTTTGTAATAGATGACTTGACTTCTTTTCAGAAGTTGTGTCAGTTTGGGTAGAGTATAGTGCATCAAAACAATCAAGATCGATGTAGATTTTCCTTGAAATCCTGCAACTGCTTGAATGAACAAATCTGAACTAATTTTGTTGCACCAAGGCACAGGATTTCTCTACGATATATAAGCAGTGGAATAAAAGAAACACAAAGATAGAGAACACAGTCATAGAATAACACAATATTTTTCTAGGGAACCCAACTGGGAAAACCCTCTCCTTGCCAATAGATTTTATTGAGAAAAAAGAGCAAACAGACTTCTTTACAAGGCAAACTGTTTCAACAGAAAACAAGGCTGCTCTCTGTGTTAATACTTATCTCAAAACCTCCCTGCAAGAACTCGATCCGGCTCCTATTTCCTTGTGCTGTCTGGCTCCTATTTCCTAGCTCCGTAAATTCCTATTTCCCTAGCGCAGATCTGATCCCCTATTATTTAGGAGTTTCTCCCTAAATCCTAGCGTGCATCACAAGGAAATTCTCTCTCTCAAACTGCATATAGGCTGCTCCTTACACGCTTTGCTAGCAAGAACTCTTTCTCACACAAACTCGTGCTCAACAATTATGATACAAAGATGTGCCTTCATCCTCCTTTTAAGCTTTTCGATTCATGCTAAATCTGGCAAATTATTTTTTAGAACTTGGACTTGTGATTGATTTGTTAACTGAATCAAACTGACTCTTCTAACTCGTCCTAGCCCCAATAAGACACTGAGACTCTCACTTGTCCTTTTCCAAATATAAACTCACACTTGGAGAAACAAAATTGAGCCTCCAAATTCTGCATAAGTTAATTGCTCCATGACTCGTCTTCGAACTCGTGCATGCTAAAGGACTGATTGAGGTCTTTTTTGAATAAGGCACAAGTCAAGAAGACTTTTATCGCTACTATTTTCAACACTTCCTCTTAGCAAGGAAGGAATTTTGTACAACTCCCAACTTATCTCCGTAATGAACAAAACTACTTCTTGCCAATTCCTTGGTCAAGATATCTGCTGCTCCTCTGTTGGAATGTACGGTAGCTTCACTATCGCTTTGTTCCCATAATCTTTGAGATGATGATACTTGATCTCGATATGTTTGATCGATCATGAAACATTGTGTTCTTAGAGAGCTTGATGTAACTCTGATTATCACATTGTATCATAGTAGGTTCCATTCTCTGTTTGAAAAGTCCCACAAGCAACTTCCTCATCCAAATAGCCTCGAATGCTTCCAAATTGGTAGCCATATACTCGGCCTCTGATGAACTGAGTGCAATTGATATCTGCTTCGTGCTATACCAAGAGACAACTGCTGACCCAATGCTGAAGACGCCACCTGAAGTACTCTTCCAATATGTGGAGCTCCCTGCCCAATCTGCATTTGTGAAGTCCTCAAGCCTCACTCCATCAACTTGTCTATACCACAATCCATAATCCGTTGTGCCTTCGACATACCTCAAAACATGCTTCACAACAACCTAGTGAACTTTGGTCGGTTCCATCATGAACTGACTCAGTTGGTTGACTGCAAAACAAATATCAGGTTGTGTGTTGACCAAGTACATCAACAACTCAATTAGCTGCCTGTATATTGTAGCATCCAATTGCTCTACTCTACTAGCATCCACCTTCCTCTAGTTTGTTACTAGAGGCGTGGTCATGGGCCTGCAATCCTGCATATGAAATCTTCGGAGAATCTCTGTAGTGTACTTCCCTTGTCCTACGAAGATCTCACCGTCACCCTGCCATAACTCCAGTCCAAGGAAATAGTGCATAAGCCCCATGTCCTTCATCTCAAACTCCCTTGCAATCTTATATCAAGCTTTCCGCTCCAATCAATATAAGGTCATCAACATAGAGCACTAGAGTGAGCGGAAGCCCTCCAACCATGATGTAGTACAGGTTGGAATTCGCCTCATAGCTATCAATACTAGTGTACCATGCTCTCGAAGCCTGCTTGAGCCCATAAAGAGCTCTCTTCAGCTTGCACACGTGTGTCTCTGCTGAAATGCTCAAACCCCTCTAGTTGCTCCATATAAATCTCATCCTCAACCACTCCATTGAATGCTGAATTCATGTCCATCTGGTGGATCTTCCACCCCATCTGTGCTCCAAGTGCTAGAATAGTCTTAATGGATGAATACGGTGCTACTAGGGCAAAGGTCTCATCATAGTCTCTGCCCTTAATCTGTGAGAAGCCCTTGGCCACAAACCAGTCTTGTACTTCTCCACACTCCCATCTGCTCCATGCTTTACCTTGTACACCCAACGTGAACCAACTATTGATTTGCCCTCAGGTCGCGACACAATCTCCTAGACATCGTTCTTCATGATGGAGGAATATTCCTCCACCATGGCATCTTGCCAAACCTGTTAAGAAGTTGCCTCCTTATAACTAGAAGGCTCAATGTACACCACCTTTGTCATCAATGCCATATAACTTGTGTACCTCTGTGGTTGCTTGCTCTGCCTGAACATGGTGTTAGGAGCTTCAACTTGCTCCTTGTGTTAGGAGTCTCTAACTAAGTAGCTGCCTGCTCTCGTCTTGGTCTCTTCTCATCATCCCGCTTTGCATCCTATTGTGTGGGCCTCTTGCCACTTGGCCAAGACTCAATCTGTGATCCTGGCTGAGGCTCCTCCATCTCAGGTACTCCAATCTGCTCTTGCTCTAAGGAATTCCTTAGAGCTCTAGACTCCTCGAACCTCACATCTCGTCTGAGAATTGTCTTCTTGAGTCCTGGTAGATACACTGCACCCCGTATGCCAAAGTTGTCTAATTGTATCACACGAAATACCCTTTTTTGCTGTGTGCTTCAGCTTCTTCCTGCTATATTTGGACACATGGTAATAATTTTTTTTTGCCAAAGCTACAAAAGTGTGAAACATTAGGCTTCTTTCCTGTGAAAGCCTTCTCCGATTTAACTTGTCCAAGAACCTTATGTGGACTCCCGTTCTGTAGAAATACTGCAGTGTTGCATGCCTCTGCCCAGAAGAAGATAGGCAATCCCTGATCATGCTACATGGCCTTGGTTGCTCTAATAACATTGTTGTTCTTCCTACCATCCACCCCATTTTGCTGAGGGTTATGGGGTGCTATTAGTTTTGTCCTAATGCCCTCATTCGCACACATCTCCTTGAAGGCATTGGAGACATATTCTGCACCATTATCACTCCTCACTGCCTTGATCTTCTTCCCGGTTTGATTTTCTCATAAGAGACGAAGAAGGGAATGGCCTGAACACATATGAATGCACCAGCTCCAAAATCCCTTTGGCTTTGCTGTCTCGACCCTGAAAGGAAGTCTTAGTGTACTTTCCAAGTGTGCACCCCTTGTACACATCATGCTGATCAAAACTGCATGCTAGTAATTCTATGGCGATTTGCTAAAGAATCTTCAACGCCCCATGATGCAAGTGTCCCATGCACCCGTGCCAAAGATCTCCAACATCTCTACTCTACTCACCACCTGCCTTGCTTCTCAAGGCCATGCATGTCTCAACTTGTAACTTGTAAAGGTTCTTCACCCTCCTATCTGCTTCATTGCTCTAGAAGCTAAGTGCTTGAGGTGCACCCCACCTTTATTGAAGATGACATCATATCACTTGTCCTCAAGGGTAGCTACTAAAACAAGGTTTTTCTTCAAGCCTGGAACATAGAGGACATTATTGAGATGGAGAGGGCTCCTAGACTTCCTCTCAAAGTTTATAGTACCAACTCCTCTAGTTGCGTACTTGCCATCATCTCCTAGCTTGATTTGAAATTGCATGTTCTCTTTTCACTGGTTGAAATACTCCTTTTTCTAGGTCATGTTGAAGGAGGCTCCAGAATCAATATACCACGTGTTGCTACCTACTGAGTTTGTCATGTAAGCTATCAATGAGAAATCTTTCTCAAACTAAGAAGCAAACCATCTACCTTAGCTGATGCAGCCGCATGATTCTTATTGGACCTCTTATTTTGATTAGGACACTTAGTAGCATAGTGCCCAAACTCATGGCAATGGAAGCACTTGATCTTATTTAGATCCGTTTACTTCTTCTCGCCATTCTGACTAGACTCAACCTTCCCTTTGCCGTTCTTGCCCTTGGCTTTGCCTGCTAGGACAAAGTTCTCCTCGTCCTTTGCCTTTGCTAATCTACCATCTTGGGTCCCTCTCCAAATATCCTCCTGAACGTAATCAGTCCATAACCTTTCCCAATTGGGAAAATTCTTTCTGCCATTGACAACATCGTGGAAACCATACCAAGACTTGTGAAGTCCTAGTAAACCAAAACTCACAAGGTCCTGCTCAGGTACAGTGACACCCACATTGCCTAACTCATCTTGAACCTGAGTGAACTTCATAAGGCATGTGACGATGGGCTCTCCTTGTCTCATCCGAATACTCAACTTCTCCTTAAGAGCAACCTTCCTGACATCACTAGTACTGTGATATAGATCTAAAATACTTTTGAACATTTGAAAAGTTGTCTTCTTCTCATGGATACGATGACATTAGAGAAATTTTGAGGTGAAAAATAGGCCTCAAAACAAAAATGTACATTAAAAATCAACTTTATAAGAACCAATAGGATTCAATATAATGATGTCAACCATGGGCGATGATTCACCATTTTTGGAGTAAAAAGGTATAAAGATAACTACTTTTTTAACTCATTTTCAACTAATCTCCCTATGATTTTACTCAAATTTCAAGTGGGAGCACTTGTTGGATGCGAAATTTAATTTTGCATCCAAGGAGTATCCATGTTGCATACTTTCGATGGACCCTACACAAAAAATGTGAAATACATAAAAAGACGTGATTAAGAGTACCCATGTTGCATACTTTGGATGGACCCTACTTTACGAAAAAATGTGAAATTTCAGCTTGTATTTTCAACTAATCTCCCTATGCTTTTACTCAAATTTTGAGTTGGAGCACTCGTTAGATGCAAAATTTCACATTTTTTCATCACATTTTTTGTGTAGTAGCGCCCATCGAAAGTATGCAACATGGGTACTCCTTGCAATCATGTTTTTTCATGTATTTTACATTTTTCATGTAGTAGGGTCCATCGAAAGTATGCAACATGGGTACTCCTTGGATGCAAAAATAAACTCCACATCCGAGTGCTAAAATCGTAGGGAGACGAGTTGAAAATACGAGTTGAAAAAGTAGTTTTTTATTTTTTTTCCCTCCGAAACTTGATGAAGTAATCTTATCTTGTTCTATTTGTTGAAATTTGGTACCGGAGGACAGGTGGTTCCCTTAGGCTTTGATCTTTGGCCTAGGGAAAAGTGTCTAAAAGATTTTAATTCTTCTCCTAAAGTGACTTTATAATTTTTATAAAGTTAAAATCTAATTTAAAAGTGACTTTAAGTGATAAAGTTACTAAGTCTAATCTTAAAGTGACTTTTATAAAGTCAATGAAAAATTAGAAAGGAAAAGTGACTTTGGAAATAAATGACTAAGTGGGTCTTTATTAAAGTGGGGTGAATTAAAAAATAGAAAGTGAGATTTAAATGTGCATTTAATCTCAGCCATTGATCTAAATCTATCTCAGCCATTGGATTAGGGATCACCCAAAAGTCATTTAGGGTTGGGTTAAAGGAGGAAAAGGAGAAAAAGATCATTCATTCTTT
>APFE030259906.1:0-10924 GCA_000404065.3 Pinus taeda
AAAATAGCCTGCGGGACCACTTAGTGAAGGCGACTTCTTTTCACTAAGCTCCATCATCTTGTTGAATTTTCAACACATGAAAGATACAGTGGCAGAAAGTTATAGCCAGGAATTTGTGACAGAGGAGGAAAAGAGCAAGTAAATCTTTTAAAGTAAAAGCTTATGGCAAAGGAATTTGCAACAAGGAATGTTATAATTTGATTCAGTTTGAGACTGAAAATGAAGGGAACAATAGAACTTCTCAAAAGAAGAAAAGTGTGACCTGAGTACAGAAGCCAGAGAAGAGAAGGGGAGTCCTCAGGAAGGAGGTTCAAGGAGATAGAACCAATGATACCAAAAGATCAAGCTTAGGAGGAATGCTTGATGAGGTATTCAATAGTAGCGTTGAAGAATACCTACAAGGGGAAGGCTTGGTTGTAGCTCATAGTGGGCATGGCAGAAATCATAAAAGGAAATATGAAAATCATTGAAGACATTCAAAGGAAGAAACTCGGGAAGAAGTCACAACAAGAAGGAAGAAAAAGGCATGGAAGTTGGCCTAAAGAGTATAAGTGATGAAGACTTTGATAAAGAGGTGGTTGAAATAAAGGCCAAACTCAACAACAGACAAAAGTTGCTACAAAAGGAAATCATAAAATAATTTGAGGTGAGGATGTATGTAGGAAAAAGGGTCAAGTGGCCTATCAAGGGATTATTTGTTGAAAAGTTAATGTAGAGAATGAAGATAGAAATCACTTAGGGAAGTTGAGTACAAGATGGGAGAGCCATTTATGAACCAGAGAAAGGACCAACCCTTGGAGAGGAGGAGGAGGAGGATGATGGGATGATGATGTGCTCAAAGTAGTACAAGGAAAGGATGCTAGACGCATATTCAGACACTGAAAGGTCTTATGTTTTTAATTTTAATTATTTGTGTGAGTGTGTATTAGTTGGTACCAAATGCAATGGAGTTGAACATATATCAGATATGGTGGAAGAAGTAAAAGTTCCATAAAGGCATAATGTTTCTTAGGAAAAACAATTAGGATTAACAGACTTTGAAGATGAGCAGTCTCAAAGGACTGTCACAAGAGAAGAAAAGTCAATAGTGGATTATGATGACAACATTGAAGAAAGATATGAAGGAGTTTAGGATGGGGTTGTTCAAGTTTGTAAAAGGAAACTTTGAGGTATATTTGATTGGTTTCACTTTCTTTCAATGTGTGTGTATATGATCATTTTTTAGGGAGTTTTGTCGAATTTTGGAAATAATTGGAGATTGGGAAGAGAGGAGAAAACATATGTTTTGCATAATTGTGCATTGAAACAATGTGAAGACAGTGGAGGAGTTGATCATAGGAACTACACTCAATGCATTCCAGCTAAGGCAATAAAGAATCAAGAACAAGAACCTATTATGGAAGAGGAGGCATCAGTGTCTCATACTAATAAGAAAGGCAAAAGGGTAACTTGTTTGGACAACTATGAGGAAAGTAGGACAGACCAAGGCATTGCTTTGGAAAGTAATGAAAAGGTGTATACAACACAAGAAGATGATGTGAAACATAAGCATAAAGTTGTAGAAAGAACTCATATGTGTGGTTAGAGAGAGAATTGCATATTTGTTGAGGATCATCAGAACAAAAGATAATGTATATTGGAATTTGAGATCGAGGACGAGAAGCATATCTCGTAAGCAATGTCTTAGGATTTCGACAAGGAACTAGAGTTGCTAGAAGAATTGTTATTACAACCTAAAGTTAAAGTTGAAGGTATTAAAGTGATGAATTTATCAGTAGCAGATTTTGCTTTGATGATTAAATATGTGATGACAAAAAGTGAACAAGGGATTGTTTTTAAATACAACAATAAGGTTCTAAGAGAGAATCCTCTACAGGAGAACAAAATGGATACTAAAATTTTAGGACTGGTTGAGTATGAAGAAACATTAAACAAAGGATGGATCATTTATTGGAAGAAAGTCAAACCACAAGTGGATTCTTATGATGGAGTTTTGAGGCAACCAAATACCATGAATATTTGTGAAGGGAAGTGGGAGAGAACCCTTGTGACTCTCACACATCACATACTAATAAATGAATGGAAGAAATTGTTGCAAGGTAACAAGAGGTATGACAAGGGAACTATATGGAACAACAATGCAATTTTTGGTTTGATGAAGAACAACATGTTTTACTACGTGAGAGGTATCAAAGAGAAAAAAATGGAGATAACAAAAGTACAAGGAACGAAGGTTGAATACAACCAAAATGTATATGAAAGGAGTGAAGACATGAACGAAGACATTTGACTTCAAAATGACTTTAATTGGAGAGTCTTAAGATGGCTAATGCAAGAGTTCACTAATGCAATTATGGAGGAAAGGATAATAGTGAAAGACCATGACATACCTACTGTGTCATGTACATATCAATGTCATGAACACCAAAAGAACTTGGAGGAGATGGATGTAAAGTATAATTTGGTTATAAATTTTAGAGTTTTAAATGTTATTTGTATTTTGCAAAATTTGTTACGCAATATGTTTGCTTGTGCAGGTGAAGATAAGCATAGAAATCTTGGAGATGGAAGCAACCAATCACCCTTACTAAACCAAGAAGTTAAAGTTTGTAATGAAAGAACAAGAGTTTCAATGAATCTTAAGTAGGGTGTTGTTGAGGTAGAGGAGGATTGCCAAAATTCTAAAGTTGCAACATGTAAACATATCTTGTTTTCAAGTTCAAGAGGAAGTCAAGACCAATGAATTACTTGCAAAAGTGCAATAGGGACAACCTAAATATAATGAACTATTGGCAAGTTTTTTAAGGAGCAAATTCTTACAACAACAAGGAAATATATAAAGAATTGGTCTCATATTTTCATGCCAAGTAAGGGGATAAGTGTCTTCAAGGATGAGAGTGTTTCACTTGAAACAATGTATAGTTGGACAATGGGAACAACAAAGGAATCATGTGTTGTAACCTTTACAAGTCAACAAATCAAGGAGATGTGGATTTTTGTACCCAATAAATTAAAGGAAGCATTTAAGAGACAACATGTGATGATAATGATAGAAGTAGAAGACAAAGCAACTGACAGAGGATTCACGAAGAAGGGTTTTGAATTTTTTGAAACCTTAAAAGAATATTTATGCAAGATGCCTTGCGAAGGAGTGAATTGTCCAATTCAAAGAGACAACAAGCAAAAGAAAAAGGAGCAAGATTAAGGATAAAAATTCCCAAGTGGTTGAGCAACAACAATCACTATAGCTATGGGTAGGTGATTAAAAATTAAATCTGGAGCAAAGAGATTGCACAAAGACAAAATCAAGTCTGGGATCTTGGATGGTTGCAGGTAGCCATAGGGCAACAACAAAACAATAAATCAAATGGCCAACAACAACATAAGATTTGGGATCCAGGAGGACGTCAACAATAAAAGACTCGTGATCAGGGGATCATGAATAAATTTTTCCTTGGGAGTATGATGCAGGAGCATCAGTAAACCTCGAATGGCCAAGGAGGTCAAACTTTCTTTTACTAAAGGAGTTGGTTCCTCAAAGTGTGGGATTTGTTAGATAGATTAAGATTGTTATTATTTTATTGCCATGTAAGCTATAAAATATAGCTAATTGTTATAAATTCTCGGAGGTAGTTTTGTTTAATTGTACTAAGTTAGATCATCCGATCCTGTTTTCTTGGATTTGGACTGATCTCACATTGTATTTAGCTATGTTTTGAAATCGATAGAAAGAGGAGGGATTTGTGTGTGTATGGAATTGTGTGATTGATTATTGTTTATTTCTAAGTATATGGTGACCATATTCCTTTTCTTATTGAGTATAACTGGATTTGTGTGAAGGAGTAAAGAGTAGAGTAGCCTGTGTGTTAGTATAACCATCACGAATCTCCTGTGTCAAGAATTTCATAGCATATGGTTTTGTTTTATTTTTGCAATTGCATTTGACCACAACGACATAATAAGGGCATTTTATGTGTTCCTCAAATCCATGTGGTTCTCATATAATTATATGTTGGAGGTTTGGCTAAATCTCGGCAATAGAAACCATTTCCCTTAGAATACAATAGAAGGTCGAGACTTAGTTTATTGAAGTTTAAAAGAATTTGTTAAATGATTGTGATCGAGAGGTAAAACTAGAATTTGTGTCAAGGACCTAAGCGGAGGAAGGTCAACAGGTCGGGACAAAATTATAAAGGTTGGGACAAACTTTGTGGAGTGGAACAAAATTGAAGTTGACAAAGGTTGGTGAGATCCACAATCGACCTCTTTATTTGTTTCTAATTTATGTATAGTTAGCCCAACCCTTGATTAGATGTGGAGAAGTCGACCCCAACTACTTTGACTACCCAACCAAGACGAAGTCCTGACTCTCAATTCGATGCGAGACCCACATATTCGGCCCACAGATGAGTTTGAATATAGGATGAAGCCCCGACCTTGGACCTCTCAACTAAACATAGAAGCGACCTTCGACTAAGTGGGCACCACACAAGGTATTAATGTTGTTTCAATATTATAATTTTAATATTTACAAATAACATTTGTTTTGACTTGGATATGGCGTAGAGACCACGGTTAAGGGACACTTATTCCACGCTGAATGTTGGGCAAAGATATCCCAGTGGGCATCACTGGATGTGTTTATGGCTAAAGGAAATTGGAAAAGGCATGCTTGACACACTTATTTATGAAAATAAAATAAAATAGGAGAAAAGGGAGGTGAAAGGTCACAGGTTGCATGTGAGGAGGAAAATAAAGGAAAATAATGGAAATTGAAGAAAATAGAGGCCTGATTGATAAAAAGGCTTATGAGGATCAGTTGGCAGGTTTGGTCAGTGTATTTTTGGAGCTCTCTCATTATTCTCTCTCTCCCTCACTCTTGGATACTTGGAATTTTCTTGGAGCACTCTAGCTTTGGAGCAAGGAAGGAAAAGTAAGCAAAAGGGAAGGAAGGAAAGCAAGGAGAAAGCAAGGAAAGCAAGGAGCAAGCAAGGAAGAGCAGGATCAAGCAACTTCAACATGAATACTTGCAGGTAACATATTGCATGTGTAATTTCCTAGCTGGTTTTCACATGCATGGATTTGCATATTGGTGTATGGTTCTCTTGCTGTCGGTGGCATGGTTTTGTCGGGTTATGACAATGGTTTTCAGCCTAGCCTTGCCTTTTTCCAAATGCCATGGTGTGTTGGGATGTTGATCTCAGTTTTGAGCTTTGGAATTGCCAGATGGATTTTGGAATCCGGGGTGGAGGTGGTCTCAAGGTTCATTCCTAAAGGCCTAGGAATCCTTTGTCCGGTTGTGGTAGGATACACAGTAAATCCCAAGGGAGGTATCTCGGTTTAGGGCCTAGTGATCCGAGATTGGATTGCGGTAAAGCCTGAGAGACAAGGAGATGGAAAATTCCTCAATGATAGTGATGGATTTTGGATGGCATTCTAAGTTCAGTTCGGTTTTGTGATCAGAGCATCGATTTTGGTGTGATAACAATTTGGTGAGGGTGGAGGTGGTTTAACCTCTGGATTCCCTTGGTTTTTTTTGGATTGGTTTATCCATGAGATCCCACATTGTTGCTTGGAATATGGC
The DNA here is from genome assembly GCA_000404065.3 of Pinus taeda. Lineage (NCBI taxonomy): Eukaryota > Viridiplantae > Streptophyta > Pinopsida > Pinales > Pinaceae > Pinus > Pinus taeda. Next base: position 5,585 of record APFE030259906.1, read on the forward strand.
ATGAGGGTGACTGACTGGAAGAAAGATTTGGCCTGGCCATGTCTACGGTCGGGTGGTATGTGGAAGTCCCGAACCTAGTTGGATTTGCCTATGTTTAATAAAAGCTAAGCTCTCTTGCTTTTGTACTTATTAATATGTAGATTTAATGGCTGATGTCTCACTGCTATTTTCATGGTTTAATGTTGGTCGTAAGCATGGTTATGTGACTGGTTATCGTCATGGTTATTTCATATATTTACTTGTAATTGTTAACATGATGGATGTAATATCTAATTAGATGTCATATGAGTTCAAGGGAGAAGGTGGTGATCCTTCTTGTCATGTGACGTAATAGTTTTCAGTCATTAATGCTGTGTCTTGTATCCTAGACCTATAGATTGTGTTGATGCCAAGTGTTTGGCAGAATGTCAGTCTTGGTTGGGGATGGTCAGGCCTAGTCTTGGAGTTAGTTTTTGGTTTAATAGTCTTGTCATCATGTGTTTAATGGATTCCAAAAGTTACACCAAGTTCTGGGCAGTGGCCAGAATTTTGGGCTTGAAAAGTGCCTTAAATCCTGCGAACTTTAGCATAGGCCTGCTGGAAATAGTCCCTGGATGCAGGCATGCAGGCTTGTGAGCTCTGGACATTGGCATGCCAATAACATGGGAGCGTCCAAAGGTTTAATAGCTTAAGAAATCAGTGGGACTCAAGGCATGATACTTGTGTGGTTGGGATGGCTCCTGGGAGTGTCGTTGCTGATGTGGAAGGTATGTTTGACGTGTTTCTGTCGATTCCATTTCCTTAAGGATACCTAGGAGGTTGAATCATGTCATAGTAGCCTCTTATCACATGTTTACCTTGGTTAGCCGGTTTCTTGGGTAGATATGGGATGAGGGTGTTACAACAGCGTAGTCGACATCAAAATGTGAGGAAGGATTTTTAATTTTTAATTTTATTTATGTATTTATTTCTTTTTTCTCTTTTCGCATGGTACAAATTATTACATGGAAAAAAATACAATACGATGCGATGTATTGCATGGAAATTATTAGTTGTGTGGTGTGATGTATCACATGAAAATAATATTTTGCATAAGATGATGTATCACACCAAAATAATATTTCGCATGGTGCAACATATTGCACAAAAATAAATTTCCATACAATGTGACATATCACATGAAAATAATATTTCGTGCATTGCAATGCTTTGCCTGAAAGTAAATTTTGTTTGATAAGTTGCACTACACAAAATTGCTTTTGACACTAATATATATAGAAAGAAAGAAAGAAAGAAATTATTTTAACGTCCACGAGGCTAAAGATAGCCTATGGGACAGATTGCTTCTTCATCTGCTTGAGGTATCCAGCCCTTTTTCTGTGAAGCTTCAAAATAAATGCTCTAGGCTTCTTGACAAACCCCTCGCTAAATAGATTATCCCAAGAGCTAGCTACCAACATAACTGCATAATTTTCCCTATTGTCTTTGAAGGCCTCACATTCTAAAATGAAATGTTTTTTCTGTTTCCACTTTTCCGGAAGAACAAAAAATGCATACTCTTTCCTCCCACACTTATTTTGGCCTTTTCCAGCGCCCTGTTTCACAACGGAATTGATGAGAATTAGTCCTTAACTAAACAATAAGAATTTTGGTTCTCCAAAAAATATTACCACATGAAAAATTATTTTCGTGTAGTACGAGGTATCACATGAAAATTATTTCTTGCAATACAATATATTATGCAAAAATAATCTTTCATATTATGTGATATATTGCATTTATTTATTAAATGTTATATGTCTCATCACACAGGGAAAAAAATGTTGTCTTCTTCTCTCTCTATATTGGAAATGGCAATAGTTTTGGGGTTTTCCTCTCCCTACTCTTACTTGTTTTCTTTGCAAAAATAAATCTAAATGGAAACGGTGAACAAAAACGGTTGAAAATGCAAGCTAGAAGAAGTCACAGAAGTCGCTCCCGTTTAAAAAATAATATTTTAACATCCAAAAAAATAGAAAAAAAAAAAATTTTAACATCCAATTTTTTTTTAACCTAATTAACATTAAATTAAACTAATTTCTTTCTTTGTTTCTCGCTAATTTAAAATAAAATGTGAAAATTCTCAATTATATATAACATAAACTTTGTTTCTACCATTGCTAATTTAAAATAAAATGTGAAAATTCTCAATTATATATAAACATAAACAGCGGGAAGCAATGGGTGTGAAGGTGTTCCCGCCATCTTTAAAGCCAAAGCGTATATTCAATGTGTATCTTCCTCACCCGCGTCTGTGTCGGTGTGCTCTGGAACGATGGCTCCCTTGCAGCGAAGCTCTGCTAAGAAGCGTCTGAACAATGATAGTAGCGGTGTTAACCCTTCTCCATCGAAGAAATATCGCCATGTCGAGCAAAGCGACACGGACGTCATGTTGGCTGTAATGGCGGAAGCAGGATGCACTCTCTGCGGCCGAGAAGGGCCCGTCCTAACACCTGTTGAATTTCACAATCTTCATCGCCGATTAGAGATCCGTTTTCAGTCGGAACCGGCCTTAGTCAGCAAGTTTTTGGCTGGCTTAAGCTCCTACATTCAGGATCCGGTTAATCTCAAAAGGTATGGTCTCAATTCAAATTTTCTTCGTCCATGCTCTTAAAAATGAATCCAATGAAATAAAATGCTTGCATAAAAACTCTTTCAATGTGCAACATCACAGAATTATTTATGAAAAATAAGTCAACTTGAATTTCATTATTGATATGATATTGTTGGAAATTTCAACAAAATAAGTTCGACGTAATTTCGTAATTGAGTTTTTCAACCGCGGAAACAAAATCTTAAAAATCTGATAGTTCACCAAAATGCCAATTATATTCTGACGAAATTCGACTATTGAGTTTGATTTTAAGAGGTCCAATTAAAAGATGAATGTAAACAGAAATGCGAACAGGAAAAAAATTCCAAGAGAACACCAAACTCTGTAGGGTTTAGGGCTGTTGCATCATGTTCGTACTTATTAGTGAGAAGTATTTTGTTAAAAAAGTAATGAAGATAAAGGCTAGACATTATTTTTTTGAACAACCGACTTTTGAGTCTTAAAGGCATTTAAACTAAACTATGATTTTTTCCAAATTGTCGGCTAACACGATCAAATTAAAACCCCTTTAAAAACCTTAGAGTAGATGCGGTTGAAGGGAAGGTAAAGAGTAAAAGGCACAGCTGGAATTCTTTAACAGGATTGTTTAACCGTAACGACAGACTGCTTTGAGAAATGAATATTTTTTTCGTTTGGTTTGTTAAAACTCCTTTGTGACTGGAAGGACGAAGCTTCTACAGTCAACATTCAGTTAAACCATAGGTTATTTTATGTGAATTTGACAGGAAAGCCAATTAATTAAAATAAATCGTCTGTCAGCATGTGGTGTAGTCATTGAGATGGGATGTTGCCCTGTTAATGATCCAGTTTCAAATCCCGGCAGGCATAGATGCTTGGATTTTAAGTTGGATGAGCGTAGCAGGTTCAAATTTCTGGGGGCATAGAGACTTGGATTATAAGTTGGACGATTTTGTCAGGATTCATATATAGCAATAATAAAAAGCAAGTAAAAATAAAATCAAATAAGCAACCTGTCCTCGAAAATCCTCAAGAGTGGATTTAGTTTTAAAAGAATGCTGAAGCAAAAGACTAGCTGGATTTTTCTAACAGAATTGCTTTATAGCATCCTCTGTGAAACGTCTGGATCTCTTAAATCAAGATTTTTTAATTTAACATGTAGTACAAATGGCTCTATGTCAACTTTAACCTTAACAGAAAATAATAAGTCTGATTTGAGAAATAGATAATAGCTGATCAGCCAATGGGGCTGTGGTTCAACGGTGAAGAGAGTCACATGTCAGGCCATCCACCAAGGTTCAATTCCTTGGAGGCATGAATAAGCAATTGGGGCCATGAGCAGGTCTTGGTGATTGTGATGGAAGAGTATTCCTTCTCATGGCAGCTTAGCTGAACAAGAGCGCTTGTGATTAATGGTTTGCCTTTATTATGTTGTCTTGCTTGTGTCAATGTGTTCATCTTTTGGGTAGCATTGGGAGTATTCTCACGTGTGGGGCAAGTGGGTTGAGTGATGGGGCTTTGTACCCATAGACCCATCGTATTAGCCATGGTATTACACCCTTTGGAAAAGTATAAGTACAAGGGTGAGTGATCCATTTGTGTGGTCGGCGAGAGAGTGACTTTTACAATAGGAGAAGGTTGAGTAGGCCTCAGATCCCTTAAGGGCTGAGAGCAATGTTATCGAAACCAAATTGGTGATTGAACCAAAAAACCTTGTGGACTGGGAACCGGTAAAAAGACTGGACCAAAAAACCGGTTGACCGAAAACACATAAAATATGCAAATTTTAATGAAAAATATATATGTGTGTGTGTGTGCGCGCGCGTGCATCCATATGAATCCAAACCATTTATACCCAAATAGGCAAAATTTCTCATTGTAAGGGTGCAGATAATCATAATAGCATCGGGTGCAATCCGTCTCTGAATCGAAAATACATCAAAAAATAGGCTCTAGATGGCCTCTAGCATCCAAAAAAATCATGGCACAACAAATACCTTCATATCATCAAAATCATTTCCTATATTGCTATGTTGCAGGAAACGTTAGGCAAGAGGTTGTTTCCATGAAAAAACGAAACTGAAACGCATATGGTATGGCCTAAAACACGTTTCAAGGCCATACATGCTACAACCACGTTTCCACAGTTTTTGTTTGTTTGTTTGTTTGTTCTTATTTTATTTATTTATTTATTTATTTTATTTTTTTCGTAAATTTATTTTATTTGGAGATTAAAATGTTCACAGAGATAGAGGATCTTGTTTATGTGCACTCCAACCTTCGCCTTGCATCTCGTAGGGGTCCAGAATATAGCAGTGGTCCTTCTAAAGAATGGGATGTGGATCTAGAAATTCTTGATTTGGAGCTCCCTCTTACTGTGCTAAATATTGAGGACCGAGATTATAGAAGTGGAATTGGCCAATCATCTTCTTCAGCTCCTTCTTCTTTTTTTTGACGAGGATTATGATGACAAGGATGAAAATTGAAGACTATTAGTCTTTCTATTACTTGCAGCCTCAAGTCTTTATTGTACTTGCAGCTTCATTATATAATAAAGACTAATTTTGGATATATATTTATAATAAATTGTGAAAATTTCGGCGCTACGAAATTATTCTGCAGCTCAGAAAATTTCTCTACAAAATTTTATTGCAACGATTGGAAATTATTCTTCTAATTGTAAAATTAATTAATAGTTTGTTTGCCCATACAAACAATGAATAATTCACAAATGCAAACTTCACAAATAT
>APFE030259907.1:0-10730 GCA_000404065.3 Pinus taeda
TGAACCGTAAACCCCAAACCGTAAACCCTAAACCTTAATCATTTTATAACATTTTAAAAATAATTTTGTAGCTTTTATTTAAGTATTTATTAAAATAATTTACTAAATTGTTATAAAACCTAAACCCTAAACCCCAAACACTACACCTGAAACCCTAAAAACTAAAACTTATGTATTTTATAGCATTTTAAAAAACGTTTTCTAAATTTTATTTAGGTGTTTATTAAAATAATTTTCTTAAGTGTTATAAACCATAAAACCTAAACCCTAAGCATTTTACAACATTTTAAAAAGTGTTTCATCACTTTGATTTGAGTGTTTAATAAAATCATTTACTAAATTGTTATAAACCATAAACCATAAACCCGAAATCCTAAACCCTTAACCCCCAATAGGTTTTAATTAGTAACAAGAGCCAATAAAAAAATAAGGGAAATTAAATTACCAAAGAATGATAAAGAGGAGGTGAAAGAACTGATGGAAGTAATACAAGGATTGAAAGAGAAAAGTGAGTTTCTCCACTAAAAAAAATTTCCAACCTTTTATAATGATGATGGGAACTTACATCCCAAACATTTATTCATGAAAATCCTGGTGAAAATTAAGGAAAGTCACAAAGGTGTTGAAGAAAAGGACCACTCCCTTAAAGGGAAATAGATTATGAAATTATATAATGATCATTATGAATTTTTGTTCTTGATCAAGAACATCTTTAAGGAGTGGGGAAAAAATGATTATGAATACATTACTAGCATGGAGGGGAGCATCATAGAGGCTTGTTCATGTGACATGCCATATGATAGAGTGGAGGACTATAATTGATCTGCATGAATGGGTTATCACCTGGGAATTCACATCAATATCCTAAGAGGTCTCAGCGGAAGCAAGTTCCACTCTAAGGACTTTGGAACACCAGATGAGACATCATTAATTAGCACTAGCATTGGCACTTGCCATAGTACCAGCATCGACATCATAGACAACACCTAAATCCAAACCCAAATCTGAAACCATAAACCATAAACCCTATCCCTAAACAATAATACTTTTATAACATTTTAAAATACCTTTTTGTAACTTTTTAAAGTGTTTATTAAAAGCATTTAATAAAGTGTTATATCCCTTAACCCTAAACCCTAAGCCCTAAACACTATAACCCTGAACCCCAAAACACAAACCCTAAACCCTAAACCCCAAACCAATCCATAACCTATTAAAAATAATAATAAACCATAACCCAAAACCTCATAAAAAAACTACGAAGGTGTTATAAAACTAAACCCTAAACACTACACACTAAAAATAAAACACTAAAACCTAAACCCCAAACCATAAACCATAAAACCTAAACCCCAAAACCTAAACAATAAACCATAAACCCCAAACCCTAAACTAAACCTAAACCCTAAGAATTTATAACAATTTTAAAAGAGTTTTCTAACTTTTATTTAAGTGTTTATTAAAATAATGTACTAAATTGTTATAAATGTTAAACCATACACCTTAAAACCTAAACCCCAAAACCTCAACCCTAAACCCTAAAGCCCAAGCCCTAAACCCGAAACCATAAACTCTAAGAATTTATAATAGTTTAAGAATAATTTTGTAACCTTTATTTAAGTGTTTATTAAAAAAATATACTAATGTGTTATAAACGCTAAACCCTAATCCCTAAACACAAAAACATAAACCCTAACCCCAAAAACCTAAACCCTAAACCCTAAAACCCAAACCCCAAACCTCGAACCCTAAATCATAAACCCTAAACCCTGACCATTTTGTAACATTCTAAAAATTGTTTTGTAACTTTTATTTAAGTTTCTATTAAAATCATTTACCAAAATGTTGTAGACCCTAAACACTAAAACTTAAACCTAAACCCAAAACCCCAAACCTTAAACCCTAAACCCTAAACCCTAATAATTTTATAACATTTTAAAAAGTATTTTAAAACTTTTATTTAAGTGTTTATTAAAATCATTTACTTTAGTCTTATAAACCCTAAACCCTAAATCATAAACCCTAAACCCAAAACTGTGAACATTAAACGCTTAACCCTAAGCATATTATAACATTTTAAAAAGAGTTTTGTAATTTTTATTTAAGTTTTATTAAAAGAATTTACTAAAGTGTTATAAACCCTCAACCCTAAACTATAAACCACAAACCCTAAACCCTAAACGCTAAACTCTAAACCATAAACCCTATACTCTAAACCCTAAACCCTAAACCCTAAACCCTAAACCCTAAATGCTAAACATTAAACCCTGGTAATTTTATAACATTTTAAAAAACATATACTTAAGACTTATAAACCCTAAACCCTAAGCATTTTATAGCATTATAAAAGACTATTTAACTTTTACTCAATTTTTTATCAAAATAATTTACTAGGATGTTATAAACCCTAAGCCATAAAAACTAAACCCTAAACTACAAACCCTAAACTGCAAAACCTAAACATTAAACACTAAACCCTAAACCTTTTATAACATTTCAAAAATCACTTTGTAACTTTTATTTAAGTGTTTATTAAAATAATTTACTAAAGTTTTATAAACCCTAAACCATAAACCATAAGCCCAAACCCTAAACCCTATACCATATACCCTAAAACCTAAACCCTAAGCATTTAATAACATTTTAGAAAGTGTTTTATAACCTTTTTTACATGTTTATTAAAAGAATTTACCAAAGTGTTATAAAATTTAAAGCCTAATCCCTAAAACCTAAACCCTAATTATTTTTTAACATTTTAAAGAGTGTTTTGTAACTTTTATTTAATTGTATATTAAAAACATTTACTAAATCGTTATAAACCCTAAACCCTAAATGCTGAAGCCTAAGAATTTTATAACATTTTAAAAACTATTTGTAAGTTTTATTTAAGTCCTTATTAAAATAATTTACTAAAATTTTATAAACCCTAAATCCTAAACCCTAAACCCCAAACCCTAATCCCTAAACCATAAACCCTAACAATTTTATGAGTATCTATAATAAGGGAAGACCACACTTGGGTATGTGAGTGTAGGATGGAGAAAATTGTTGTACATGAGATACCCCAACCTTTGTTTTCCCACCGTTCTTCATAAACCTGTTTTTTTCATTTATTTTTCTTCATAACTCATCGAGGCTCAATGAGATGAATGCATTATGCGTAATATGTAGCAATGGCTACCCCCTTAAGGTGGAGAAGGACTATTGCCATTCTTGTGAATTTGCATTGTAACTCTTTGTAAATATATAATTATTATATTGTAATTTTCACTTCATTGATGTCATTGGGATGCTTTTTGGATTTCTATGTAGATTTCTTGCATTTTCTTTCTACAAAAAGTAAAAAGGAATATTTACCCTTTTCCATATCATGGGGATACTTGCAAGCCATAAGAAATCCATATCTCTAAGCTTGAGCATAATTTAGGGTACAAGTGACGTAAGAAGATACATAGAAAATGAGCTTCCAGGCATTACTATGGTTGTATGGATACTCGTAATGGCATTTTAGCTCGCTAATGCACCAATAACATACCATAGATTGATGAATGATGTATCAAGATATTATCTGGCTTATTTTATCATTGTGTATTTTGATATCATTCTCCTCTATATCAAAATATGAACATAACACTTATAGAATCTCAAAGCCGTATTATGAAAATATGTAAGACAGAAGAAACCTTTGCTGAATTTCAAGAAGATTTTATTTTCCATGGACTTTGTAACTTACCTCGACTATGTGGTACGTGTAGATGGATTTTATATCATCCTAGAGACGATACAGGTCATAAATTGAGTGGTCAATGCCAACCTATCTCAGTGAAAAAATTGAAGTCTACATCACATTACTTTGACATCTCATTGTGTTTCAATTCCTTAACCAAGGAAAATGTAGACAATAAATGGGAAGATGAACAACAATATTGTGATGAAGCCATGACAGAAATCTATAATGAACCTTTGGTGATAATCTTAGAGAAATTCCCATTACAAGTGGAGCTTGATATTTATATGTAGCAAGGGATCCATTCTTATTGGTGCAAGAAACGCTTAAAAGGTACAAGAAGCACTCGAATAATAATCCTTGAAGTGATGATCAACTATCCAACCATAAGGAGTGGATACAATGTAGTGTCATTATGTCTTAGTTGAGGAGGTGTATTATAGCGATTATTTAAAAAACAATACTAAGTACATAGACTCAAGTACCACCACACGAGATGGTAGCCCCCTCGATCTAACTATGATGGAACCTCCCTCGAGATCATAAGGTTGGATTTGCTTAGGAATGAGTGGAATTATGCCAACAAATATTCCCTATGGTAATATTCCACATGGCACCATGTGGGTGCCAAGAGGCATGATTATGAAGACATACAAAATGAATATGGAAACCCTAGGAAAACATAAATTTTGACCCCCAAATGTGAATAGAGAAGATACATATTTTTTAGACCCCATTCTCATAATCACACACTAGTAGCTGAGTCAACCTGGTATCCAACTCCTTTGGCTTAATTGGTAATGGTCTATGTTACATATATGATTGTTCAAGAAGATATGTTTGCACCTTAGAAATTGAAATGGATCCTTGGCTATGTAGAAAATCTAGTATCTCGAAGAGGGTTTTCTCCTATACTTCCATTTCATCAAAATCTTCTATGATTACCTACAAAACATGTCTCCATTGCAATTTATTCCAACATTGTCTCTACATCATGTATTTCAATCTCCATATCCGTTGTGCCTTTCATTTTCTTATATGGGTTTCTCCTTTTCCTTGTAGAAGTGTGTTGTATGGGCTTGGGTTGTGGTCCTAGGTATTCCTCAGTGTTAGCTTTGATAGTATTGTAGTGGATTTTTCTTTGCTACGACTTCAAATTTGTTTTTCGACAGAAGGGACTCCTTGGAGTTTGGGGTTTGGTTTTTAGGGTTTAGGGTTTAAGTTTTGGGGTTTAGGGTTTATGTTTTTGTTTTTAAGGTTTAGGCTTTAGGCTTTATAACACTTTTGTAAATTTTTTTGATAAACACTTAAATAAAAGTTACAAAATTCTTCTTAAACTATTTATAATTCTTAGGGTTTATAGTTTAGGGTTTAGGGCTTGGGGTTTAGGGTTGAGGGTTGAGCTTTTGGGGTTTAGGTTTTAGGGTGTATGGTTTAACATTTATAAAAATTTAGTACATTATTTTAATAAACACTTAAGTAAAAGTTGCAAAACAATTTTAGAAATGTTATAAAATGCCTACGGTTTAGGTTTTAGTTTATGGGGTTTAGGGTTTAGGGTTTAGTGTTTAGGGTTTAGGGATTAGGGTTTGGGGTTTACAGTTTACAATTTACGGTTTATAAAATTTTATTAAGAGGTTTTAATAAATAGTTAAATAAAATGTTACAAAAACATTTTAAAACGTTATTAAATGATTAGGGTTTAGGGTTTAGGGTTTGAGGTTTAGTGTGTAGTGTTTAGGGTTTAGGTTTTATAACACCTTAGTAAGTTATTTTAATAAACTCTTAAATAATAGTTACAAAATTATTTTTAATAGATCATCAATGCTTAGGTTTACATTAGGGTTTGTTTGTTTGGGGTTTATGGTTTAGTGTTAGGGCTTAGGGTTTAGAGTTATAACACTCTAGTAATTATTTTGAATAAAAGTTAAATAAAAGTTACAAAACACTTGTAAAATTCTATAAAAATGCTTAGGGTTAGGTTTAGGGATATACACTTTATTAATGCTTTTAATAAACACTTAAAAAGTTACAAAGTAATTTTAAAATAATTTAAAATTTAGTGTTTAGGAATAGGGTTTATGGTTTATGTTTAGATTGTTTGGATTTAGTGTGTCTAGATGTCGATGTTGTACTGTGGCAAGGCTAATGTAGTGCTGATTAAGATGTCCCAATTGTGTCAATGTGCTTACAACAAGAACTGCTTGTGAGACCTCTTAGGATTTCTGTGTTTCCATGTGATACCCATTCATGCAGATCCATTATAGTCCTCCACTCCTCCATCATAGGCATGTCCCATGAAGAAGCCTCTATTATGGTCACCTCACGGCTAGCATGTATTCATAATTAATTTTTCCCCACTCCTTAAAGATGTTTGCGAGCAAGAAAAAAAACTCATAATGATCATTATATAATTGCATAATCTATTTCCCTTTAAGGGAGTGGTCCTTCTCTTCGAAACCTTTGTGACTTTCCTTAATTTCCACGAGGAGTTTCATGAAGAAATGTTTGGGATGTAAGTTCCCATCATCATTATAAAAGGTTGGAAAATTATTTTAGTGGAGAAACTCACTTTTCTCTTTGAATCCTTCTATGACTTCCATCATTTCTTTCACCTCCTCTTTAGCCTTCATCGGTAATTTAATTTCTCTTATTATCTAATTGGCTCTTGTTACTGATTTCAAACCTTTTTGAAATGTTTTAAAACGCTTAGGGTTTAGCGTTTTTGGTTTAGGTTTTAGGGTTTAGGGTTTAGGGCTTTAAGTCTAGGGTTTAAGGTTTAGAGTTTGGGGATTAGGGATTATAACACTTTACTAAATTATTTTAATAAACATTTAAATAAAAGTTACAAAACACATTTTAGAACGTTATAAAATACTTAGGTTTTAGGATTTACAATTTAACGTTTAGGGCTAGGGGTTTATGGTTTAGATTTAATAGTTTAGGGTTGATAACATTTTAGTAAATGTTTTTAGTAAACACTTAAATGAAAGTTACATAAAAATTTTAAAATTGTTAGAAAATGTGTATGCTTTTTGGGTTTAGGGTTTAGGGTTTAGGGTTAAGTGATTGTGGTTTAGGCTTTAGGGATTAAGGTGTATAGTTTAGGGTTTATAACACTTTATAAAATGCTTAGGGTTTAACTTTTAATATTTTCGTTTTACGGTTTAGGGTTTGGGCTTTAGGGTTTATGGTTTCTGGTTTATAACACCTTAGTGATTGTTTTAATAAAAACTTAGTTACAAAACACTTTTTAAAATGTTATAGAATGCTTAGGGTTTAGTGTTTAGGATTTGGGGTTTAGAGTTTATGGTTTTGGGTTTAGGTTTTATGGTTTTGGGTTTAGGGGTTAGGGTGTAGGGATGAACCACCCCACATTAAGGGGCTATCCACTACTACATATTACACGTAATGCATTCATCCCATTGAGACTTGAGGAGTTATGAAGAAAAATAAATAAAAGGAAATAGGTTTATGAAGAAGGGTGGAAAAAAAAAGGTCGGGGTATCTCATGTACCACAATTTTCTCCTGCTACATTCACATACCCAAGTGTGGTCTTCCCTTATTATAGATAGTCATAACATTCTTGAGGTTTATGGTTTAGGGATTAGGGTTTGGGGTTTAGGGTTTAGGATTTAGGATTTATAGAATTTTAGTAAATTATTTTAATAAGAACTTAAATAAAAGTTACAAAACACTCTTTAAAATATTATACATTAATTAGGGTTTAAGTTTTAGGGTTTACGTTTTAGGGTTTAGTGTTTAAAGTGTATAACACTTTAGTAAATTCTTTTAATAAACACATAAAAAATGTTACAAAACACTTTTTAAAATGTTATCAAATGCTTAGGGTTTAGGTTTTTGGGTATAAGGTATAAGGTTTAGGGTTTGGGTGTTAGGGTTTAGGGTTTAGGGTTTATAACACTTTAGTAAATTTTTTCAATAAGAAATTAAATAAAAGTTACAAAATGCTTTTTCAAATGTTATAAAAGGCTTAGGGTTTAATGTTTAGGGTTTATGTTTTATGGTTTAGGGTTTATAGTTAAAGGTTTAGTTTTTATGGTTTAGGATTTATAACGCCTTAGTAGATTATTTTGATAAAAACTTAAGTAAAAGTTACAAAATTCTTTTTTCAATGCTATAAAATTCTTAGGGTTTAGGGTTTATCAGACTTTAGTAAATTTTTATAATAGACACTTAAATAAAAGTTAAAAAAAAAACTTTTTAAAATGTTATAAATTGCTTAGTGTTTAGGGTCAAGAGTCTAGGGCTTACAACACTTTAGTAAATCCTCTTAATAAACACTTAAATAAATGTTACAATTTTTTTTAAGATGTTATAAAATGCTTAGGGTTTAAGTTTTAGGGTTTTGGGTTAATAGTTTAGGGTTGAGCATTTATAACACTTTAGTAAATTCTTTTAGTAAACACATAAATAAAATTTACAAAATGCATCTTAAAATGTTATAAAATGCTTAGGGTTTAGGGTTTAATGTTCATGGTTTGGGGTATAGGGTTTAGGGTTTATAGGACTTTAGTAAATGCTTTTAATAAACACTTAATTAAAATTTTCAAAATATGTTTGAAAATGCTATAAAATGATTAGGGTTGAGGGTTTAGGGTTTGGGATTTAAGGTTTAGGGTTTAGGGTTTAGGGTTTAGGGTTTAGGCTTTAAGGTTTAGGTTTTTGTGTTTTTAGTCTTTCGGGTCTACAACATTTTGGTAAATTCTTTGAATAAACACTTACATATAAGTTACAAAACAATTTTTAAAATGTTATAAAATGGTTAGGGTTTAGGGTTTAGGGTATAGGGTTTGGGTTTTGGGGTTTAGTTTTAGGGTTTAGGTTTTGGGGTTTAGGCTTTATGCTTTTGTGTTTAGGGTTTAGGGTTTTGTGTTTATGCTTTAGGTTTTATAACACTATAGTAAATTCTTTTAATAAAGACTTAAATAAAAGTTACAAAATTCTTCTTAAACTATTATAAAACTCTTAGGGTTTATGGTTTAGGGTTTAGGGATTGGGGTTTACGGTTTAGCGTTTAGGTTTTGGGGTTTAGCTTTTTGCTTTTATGGTTTAAGGTCTATAACGATTTAGTAAATTCTTTTAATAAACACTTAAATAAAATTAAAAAATGCTTTTAAAAATGTTATAAAATGTCTACAGTTTAGGGTTTAGTTTATACGGTTTAAGGTTTAGGGTTTAGGTTCTATGGTTTAGGAATTTTGGTTTGGGGTTTAGGGTCTTGGGTTTAGGTTTTATAAAACTTTATTAAAAGCTTTTAATCAACACTTAAAAAAGGTTACAATTTTCTTTTTAATGTTACTAAATTATTAGGGTTTAGGGTTAAGGGTTTAAGCGTTAGGTTTTATAACACCTTAGTAAACTCTTTTAAGAAACACTTAAATAAAAGTTACAAAATTATTTTTGATAGATCATAAAATGCTTAGGTTTTAGGGTTGAGGGTTTGGGGTTCAGGGTTTATAACACTTTGGTAAATGATTTTAATAAACACCTCAATAAAAGTTACAAAACGCTTATTAAAATGTTATAAAATGCTTAGGGTTTAGGGTTATAACACTTTATTAAATGCTTTTAATAAACACTTAAAAATGATAAAAAAATCTATTTTAAACCGTTATAAAATTCTTAGTGTTTAGGGATAGGGTTTATGGTTTAGGTTTTGGGATTTATAACATTTTGATAAGAACATAAAAAAAAAGTTACGAAACTCTTGTTAAAATGTTATAAAATGATTAGGCTTTAGGGTTTAGGATTTAAAATTCTATAAAATGCTCATGGTTTAGTGTTTATAACACTTTAGTAAATGCTCATGGTTTAGTGTTTTCAAAGGAATCTGAAGTGGAGTTGGAAACTGCTAAAGTGTTTTCATAATAATTTATCTTTCTCTCAATTATTTAATTCTCTAACAACATACAATTTTATTTACCAAATATTTTTTTATTGTTTAAATTGATTTTAAAATAAATTTAAATTTAAAAAACCAAAATTTTAATACAAGAAATTTTGATACCCAAAAATCCAAAGTAAGAATATTCCACTCATTGGAATTTTGGTCTTGAAAATGCTGAGGTTTCACTTATTTAAAAAAATTAAAAAAGATCCTTTTATTATCAACCTAGCCTA
Organism: Pinus taeda; assembly: GCA_000404065.3. Taxonomy (NCBI): domain Eukaryota; kingdom Viridiplantae; phylum Streptophyta; class Pinopsida; order Pinales; family Pinaceae; genus Pinus; species Pinus taeda. Next base: position 9,873 of record APFE030259907.1, read on the forward strand.
TTTTTTGAAAATTCAAATCATCTCCCACACACCACTCCACCCGCACCCATGCCCCCCTCCCATCGACCTCCACCTCCTCCTGAGCCTCCACATAATCGCTCTACCTATCATCCCCCATGCTCACCCCCTCCTCTTCCTCCTCCCTATCCCCCCGCCTACCTCCCATATTCTTCAGCTCCCCCCCTCAACCTCCTCCTCCACTTCCTCCCTCCATCCTCACCTCCCACTTCCTTTTTCTCCTCCCCTGTGTCCTCCCTCCATGCCACGCCTCTGCCTCCCCATCCATCCCCACCCTGTCCTCTACCTCATCCCCCTCTATCTCTTCTACATATTCCCCCTCCTCCCCCTCCTCCTCCTCCTCCTCCTCACCTATATCGTTTGCCTCCTACCCCTCAGCCTTCTCCTCTCTCCCCTCATGCTCCCTTCCTTCCCCACCTCCACCTCTACCTCTCCCCTTGCTTCCTACCCTTTCACCTCCTCTCAATCCCCTCGCCCTCTTCCTTCTCCGACTCCTCCCCTTGAGCCTCTTCCTCCTCCCCATCATTCACCTCTACCTTTTCCCCCTCCTCTTCTACTACCTCCCCCTCATCCTCCATTCCTCCTCCTCCTCCTCCTACCCCCTTGCCTCTTCCACCTCTTCCCCCTCCTCACCCTCACTCTTCTTCCTGTCTTGATCTGCATGCCCCCCTTCCTCATCCTCCTCAGTCACCCCCCAACTCCTCATCCCCTACCTCCCCCTCTCACAACTCCTCTACCTCCGCCTCCTGCTCCTACCCCCTACCAATTCCACTTCTTCACCCTCCTCCCCCTTTCCCTACTCCTCTTCTACCTATGGCTCCCCCCCTCTCCTCCTTCTCC
>APFE030259916.1:0-19360 GCA_000404065.3 Pinus taeda
ATCCAAGAATTGTTCATTTATGTAATGTAAAGGAGGTTTCCCCCTCGAAGAGGCTGAATTCTAAGGCGTTGATCTGTCTTTTCTATCTTTTCTTGAGCTGGTTTCATAACAAAGAAGGCAAAGGGTCAACTTTAGGATCAACTGGAGGTTGATTTTGTCCAGTTGGAGGAGTACTCTATTGCGGAGAAATCACGACATTTTGAACCAAGGAGGTTTAAAAAAACCACATTGGCAAGCCAATGGTAAGCCTTGGTAGGGATAATGTATCCATATAAGGAGCACCAATATTTTTGAAAGAAGGAAAAGGATTAGGATTCCCATCAAAAGGAATTCCTTGATCGGTGGACTCTGGATTTGTCGCCATATGTTTCAACCTAAGATCAACTAAGGAGTGAGCGTGGAGGATGTTATCCACGGTCAATTACTTTTATTTTAATCAAAGTAACATAACAAAAACAAAAGATGGATAATCTAGGAAAAAGGTTTACCAAGCAAATGTGAACTGCAAAATACCTCCTGGTGAACCAAGAAGTACGGGTGGGCAATCTCCCCGAATGTTGTGTTTGGTGTATCACAGTGTACAAGGCAGCTGACTCGGTTACCTAAGGATGGATAGAAACCTAGTGTTTTCCTCCCATATATACTTGAAATTACATGGAGGCCCAATCCTTATAAGCATTGTCTAATGCAAAACCGCACAGTGAGTGCATTTCCATATACTTTACGTATTGTAACATCGCCCTATATACCCAAAGGTACATGGTTGAGCTACGATATAATCACGTACGTGGAATGAGATATCACACTCAGGATGTATTGCAGGCAAGTTAGTGACAGCTACTTTGTTTTATGACGCCGGAACATGTCTCTAGCATAGAACCACTAAATGTTCTCGTCAATGACAATGCTCCATTAGGTAAATTGATGTTAATTTTAAGTTGATCTTGCTTAGGAATTTTCCTTTCAAGTTCACCACGTGATGTATTATGAAATTCCTAGGAATGAAACTATCACGATAAGCATTATTTCCATTCAATTTAACGATGAAAATCCTAGCTACTTAGGGATAGAGCAATCATATTTCTTTTGATCAAAGAGTAAAGAGCACAATCTAAATGCAATTTCCCTACACTATTCCTATTAGCACACTCAAAATTTTTCAATGCAACATGCATGTATTTATTTTCGATTCCCTTAATGTGAATATGAACAAAAAGGAAATATGCACATACAATCAATCAATCTTTCATATGAACGAAGACTTTTACGACAGTTCAGATTCGAAGGAAGAGAAGACTTTACGACATTTTCTTTCGAATGAAGATTAATCAATTATATTCTAACTTTGAATTTTGATCGATAATGACAAATAAAACATGAAGAAACATTAAAAAATCCAATCAAATTCGGGCTAGACCAGGAGATAACACTCATTTTTAGAGACATAACATTCATTAATCAATCAACAAACAATCAAATAGAGAAAACTTGGCAAAAATTCTTTCCAAAGGTGGGAAACTGATCCTAGGAGGATCACCGCAGCCCAGAGTGGGAGATAGTGCGCTTCAAAGCACTGTCCCTAAACCAAAGATGCTCTGCAGCGCACTGTGTCCCTCACAAGCCTGCGCTGGTGACAGTAAGCCATTTCAAGAGGCAAATTGACACAGTTTTGCCCAATTTTTCAATGTAAACAGCTAAATTACAATCTATGAACACAAATAGAGTCTACAAGGATGTCTTAGGAGGTGGATAACCTACTAGGAAAGAGGATTCTTCCTTAGCGGAGTCGCCAATTTGTTTTGGAGAATTTAGCATCTACGGATAAATACTAATTCACTAGACAAGTAGTTGTGCCTAGAACAATAGTTTAAAGTGTTTTCAACTTTCCCTATGAACAATAGATAAGAAGAGAGAATAGAAGGCTTACCTATAGTCTCACTTTCCACTCGTCTCCCTTGTATCGATTATGTCGCTCCTTCCTGTAGTTAATCTACTTGAGAAGTACCCTGTAAACAAAAAAGAAGACAAAAACCGATCAAATAATACGATCCATTGAGCATAAATGAAAGGAATCAAAAGCAAAGCATACATATAAGCATTATGAAAGAACACAATATATGGAAAAAGGTTCAAACACTTTATTTAGATAGAAGAAGGAACTAAAACCATCAGTGTCCGATTTAGAGTCATTCCTTCAGCTTGGATCCCATCCACATCACATCAAAGCAAGACAAGCTTGTGGCATCACATCATTTGCTCCAAAGTCAAGTCCCATAGCAGCATTATCTCCTTACAATTCAACATAATCCAACCAGCCCCTGATCACTTCGATGAGTGGTCAATTTATAGGAAGATGAAGGAGGTTTTGTCATTAATGGTGACATTGAATGGCCTTCCATACTTAGAATTAGTTCCATGGATGAAGGGATGAGAGGATAGGATGATCCTTAACTCATTCCTCATCCATTTTCGAGCTCATAGGAGTTGATAAGACAGGGAATCTTCTTTATGACTCCACAAGATAAGAATATTCCCAAACCCTATATGAATTCCGCTTCTCGCCCAGCATAAGTGAAGGGAAGCCTAAGTGCTCTGTAGAGCACCCTGGCAATGGACTCAACTGCTCTGCAGTGCACCTTCATAAGGGCTTACCTACGCTGGTCCCTCTAGAGGCAATTTTTGGATGTCTTCAAGTCATGAAACTATATGGGAAGGAGGCATTTAAAGGGTTGACTTGTTTAGGGCATGAAACAACTGATTTTAGGGTTTGATGAGTCCTAAGTCATTGATCTGAATGTTGGGATTTTATGTGCCCAAATGGATCTATAGCATGGACCCTATATTAGGTGGTCGGACCTACCTATGGTTTTGTGCATGGGATTTGCACATAGTTTTGGGCATGATGGTTTTCTGCCCATGGTATCTTGTAGATCTAGTCAAGGGAACTACATTGATGTTCTAATCTAGGGTTAATGGATGCTTTGACATGTATATATATGTATTATAACATTGAAAGAAATATAATGAAAAATCAATCTGGTAGTCCCATTTTTGGGATCCAGTGGAAAATATCTATGTATATATGTTTTATGTTTTATGCTCTCGCCATTGTTTATTTTTTGTTTTTAGAATTTGTATGAAGGTAATTTATGTATGAGGTTAAAACATACAGATGAGCTAAGTTGCAAGGAGGGAAGGCAACGACAGAGAATTTATGTTCTTGTCATCTTTATCTGCTCACACATGCGTGTCTGCTGGAGGAAACTAGGGTTTCCTCATATTTATTTTTACAGATATTTTGTTGGAGGTTTTCACTGATTTATCTCTTGGGTGTTTGGTTTTGGGTCAAGGTCTTGGAAGTCTTTATTGAATTGATTCTATAAGGAAGAGTTTTAGGGTTTTCCCCATGTGGGGTTTTTCCCTGGCTTGGAGCCTAGTTTTGGTGTTCTTTTGTGTGCATTGTGGTCTTCTTGTTAGAATTTTTCTTGATGATAAACGAACAACATAATAATGAAGAAGCACTAATCTAATATCACAAGAAAGTGTCAAGTTTAATAAGAAATCAATTAAGAAACTCTAACTATTTATTTGCCCTAGATTTCTCAACAAGTCTAAGAAATTTTTTGTTCTTCAACTCTCTTACTGCCACAAAGATGAAATTATCTTATAACTTAAGATGTTTTAGAAATAAATTAACACTATGTTTTATTAAGGAACTCTTAATTTAATATAATAATATAATTGTTAATGTTATAGACAAGTCGAACACCATGCTATGTATGAGAGCCCTATGATACATACATAATCTTAGAAATAATTTGGAAGTGGGAGAAATGAACAATCACTAGATAAATCTATAATTTCTTATAAAATATAAAATTAATAGCCACTTCCTTATATATATACACCTTTTACCAAATAAGATAATTTTCAAAGTATTGAGTTATTCCTCAATTTAACATCTTTTAGAAAATAACATAATCCTTAAAATATTGAGTTATTCATCAATTTGACATGATATCAAAGTTAAACATTTTCCAACAACACAACTTTTGTTGTTTCACTCATGTTATGAGATGCCATGCCAATGTCTTGGTTGTCAATGACCATTCATTGGGTTTATAATATAATTTCCTTAGGTTTATTAATCCCTTGGGTTTATTAATCGCATTGCGACAAATAATGTCTCAATATGAAAATCAATCATGGTCTACCATGGCCCAATGCCACATTGTGATAAGGATTGTCTCAATATGAAAATCAACAATGTTTATTTTAGGATTTATAATATTTATCTTAAGGTTTATATACCTTAGGTTTATAATATTAATCCCTTGGGTTTAATATTATTCTTTTGGTTTATAATCTCTTGGGTTTATTATTCCCTTAAGTTTATAATATCAATCCATTGAAGTTATAAATCTAAGGGTTCATATTCCTCGGGTATAATATTATTCATAGGGTTTATAATATTAATCCTAGGGTTTATAATATTAATATTACGGTTTATAGTCATGGTAAACCATGGTCCAATATCACATTGTGACAAAGATTGTCTCAATATGACAATCAACTATGGTAAACTATGGTCAACCCTCATCAACCATGGTAAATCATGGTCAATCATTGTCCAATGTCACATTGTGACAAAGATTGTCTGAATATGAAAATCAACCATGGTCAAGCATGGTTCAACGTTGGATTGTGATAAAGATTTCCTCAATATGAAAATCAATCATGGTCAATCATGGTCAACATCGGTGAAACACAATCGACCATTGTCAATTATGGTCAATCATGGTTAACCATGGTCAACAATAGTCCAACATCACATTTTCACTAAGATTATCTCAATATTAAAATCATTCATGATCAACCATGGTTCAACGCCGCATTGTGACAAAGATTGTCTCAATATGAAAATCAACCATGGTCAATTATCATGGTCACATTGTGACAAAGATTGTCTCTTGGTCCAACGTTGCATTATGACAACAATGGTCAACCATGGTCCAATGTTGCATTATGACAAATATTGTCTCAATATAAAAATCAACCATAGTCAACCATGGTCCAACGTCACACTATGACAAAGATTGTGTCAAGATGAAAAGTAATCATGGTCAACCATGGTCCAATGTCACATTGTGACAAAAATTGTGTCTATATGAAAATCAACCATGGTCAACAATGGTCAACCATGTTTATTTTAGGGTTTATAATATTTATCTTAGGGTTTATATATCTTGGATTTATAATATTAAACCCTTATGTTTAATATTATTCCCTTGGGCATTTAATCCCTTGGGTTTTTAGCATTAATACCTTATGTTTATTAGTCCCTTTGATTTATAATATCAATCCCTTGGGTTTATTAATCTAAGGGTTCATATTCGTAGGGTATAATATTATTCATAGGGTTTATAAGCATGGTCAACCATGGTCCAATGTCACATTGTGATGAGATTGTCTCAATATGAATATTAATCGTGTTCAACCATTGTCAACCATCGTCAACCATGGTTTAATGTCACATTGTGACAAAGATTATCTCAATAGAAAATCAACGATGGTCAATCATGGTCAACCGTGGTCAAACGCTGCATTGTGACAAAGATTGTCTCAATATGAAAATCAATCATGGTCAATCATGTTCAATATGAAAGTCAGCCATGGTCAATCATGGGAAACCATGGTCCAACATCACATTGTGACAAAGATTGTCTCAATATAAAATTCAATCATGGTCAATAATCATGGTCACATTGTGACAAAGATTTTATATTGTCCAAAGTCACATCATTATAACCATGGTTATTCCATGGTGAACCATGGTCAACTGTGGTCCATCGTCACATTGTGAAAAATATTGTATCAAGATTAAAGTCAACCATGGTGAACAATGGCCAACGATGGTTCAACGTCGCATTGTGACAAAGATTATCTCAATATGAAAATCAATCATGGTCAACAATGATCCAATGTTGCATCATGACAAAGATTGTGTTAATATAAAAATCAACCATGGTCAATGATGGTCAACCATCTTTATTTTAGGGTTTATAATATTTATCTTTGGGTTTATATACATTTGGTTTATCATATTAATAAACCCTTGGGTTTATAATCCATTTGGTTTTTAGTATTGGGTTTATTAATTTAAGAGCTCATATTCCTAGGGCATAATCTTATTCATAGTGCTTATAATATTAATCTTAGGGTTTAATACAAATCCCTTGGGTTTATAGTGATGGCCAACCATGGTCAAACGCCACATTGTGACAAAGATTGTTTCAATTTGAAAAGCAACCATGTTCAACCATCATAAACCATGGTCAATCATTTCAACCATGGTACAACATCACATTGCGACAAAGTTTGTCTCAATATGAAAATCAACCATGGTTAACCATGTTCAATCATGGTCAACCATGGACAACAATCGTCAAATGTCGCATTGTGACAAATATTGTCTCAATATGAAAATCAATCATGGTCAATTATGGCCAATCATGGTCAACCTAGTCGATCATGGCCAATATGAAAAGAAATGATGGTAAACCATGGTCCAACATCACATTGTGAAAAATATCATCTCAATATGAAAATCAACCATGGTCAACAATGGTCAAACGTCGAATTTTGACAAAGATTGTCTCAATATGAAAATCAATCATGGTCAACTCTGGTCAACCATGGTCAACTATGGTCAATCATGGTCAAATATGAAAATATACCATGGTCAATCATTGTCAACCATAATCCAACATCACATTGTGACAAATATTATCTCAATATGAAAATAAACCATGGTCAACCATGGTCAATCATTATCAACCATGGTCCAATGTCGCATTGTGACAAAGATTGTCTCAATATGAAAATCAACCATGGTCAACCATGGTTAATCATGGTCAACAATGGTCAATAAGCATGGTCACATTGTGACAAAGATTGTCTCATGGTCCAACCTCACATTGTGACAACCATGCACAAGCATGATCCAACATTGAATTGTGACAACGATTGTCACATATGGAAATCAACCATGGTCCAATGTCGCATTCTAACAAAGATTGTCTCAATATGAAAATCAACCATGGTTAACCATGTTTGTTTAAGGATTTATAATATTTATCTTAGGATCTATATACCTTGAGTTTACAATATTAATTCTTTGGGTTTAATATTATTCCCCTGGCTTTTTAGTATTAATCCCTTGGGTTTATAATATAAATTCCTTGGGTTTTAATATTAACCATAGAGTTTATATTCTTAGGGTTTAATATTAAATCTAGGATTTAAAATATTAATCCCTTAGGTTTATTAATTTTAGGTTTTATATTCCTAGGGTTTTATATTCATCCTAGGATTTAATGTTATTCCCTTAGGTTTATAATCCCTTGGATTTTTAATACTAATCCGTTGGGTTTAAAATTATTCCCTTCGATTTAAAATCCATTGAGTTTATAATATTAATCCATTGGGTTTATTAATTCCTTGGATTTATAATATTAATCTCTTGGGTTTAAAATTTAATCCTAAGATCTACAATTTTTATCTTATGGTTTATATTCCTATGGTTTAATATTATTCCATTGGGTTTATATTCCCTCGTGTTTTTAATATTAATCGAATGAGTATATTAATTCTATAGGTTTATAATATTGATCATCAGGTTTCTAATATTAATCCTAGGGTTTATATTCCTCGAGTTTAAGATTAAGTCTATGGTTTATAATATTAATCTTAGGGTTTAATATTAATCCCTTCAGTTTATACTTCCTTGGGTTTATAATATAAATCCCCTCGGTTTTATTAATATGGGGGTTTATGTTCCTAGGATTTAATATTAATCCTAGGGTTTAATGTTATTCCCTTAGGTTTATTAATTGCTTAGGTTTATAATATTAATCCTAAATTTTATAATATTAATCTTATCGTTTAATGTTTATTTTAGGGTTTATAATATTTACCTTAGGGTTTATATCCCTTAGGTTTATAATATTAATTCGTTGTGTTTAATATTATTCCCATGGATTTGTAATCCCTTGGGTTTATTATTTCTTTGTGTTTATGATATCAATCCCTTAGGTTTATTAATATAAGGGTTCATCATTGTAGGGTATAATATTATTCATAAAGTTTATCATATTAATACTAGGGTTTAATTTAAATCATTTGGGTTTATAAAACAAATTCCTTAGGTTTACAATATTTATATTTCGAGTTTTCAATATTAATCCCTCATGCTTTTAATATTAATCTCTTGGGTTTATAATTTGTAATATTAGGGTTTGTAATATTTTTTTCTAAGTAAGACTATTCTATTATTCACATAAAAAGTACACAGTTACATCATGACTGTCGTAAGAAACAGCTGCCCAAAAGGAGAGGCAGTTTGAAACTAAAAATTGTCCAAGACAGAGAGTTTGAACCAGACTGAGAATTTGGACTAGACAGAAGGGGATCCTTACAAGCATAGACAGAGAGGTTGCAGACCCACCTTACATACATTTCCAAAAAAACATGAAAATTGAACCTTGACATAACCACTATTACAAAACATTTCAACTGAAGCAAAAAGCCCTCTATACTGGGCCGCATAACCTGAAACAGAGCCGCCAAGCGAGAATTAGGCGTTTGGGGGCTCCTCCATGATTCTGCACCATCCCATGTCATACCGGTCCTGAGCTTGAACTTCCTCATGCATGATCTGGGGTTGCTGGCTCCAATACCTCAGAATTGACATTCGTCACAGTCGAACCCAGGGCAGTTGGCTCCAACCCCGGCTCATTGACTAGACAGAAGGGGATCCTTACAAGCATAGACAGAGAGGTTGCAGACCCACCTTACATACATTTCCAAAAAAACATGCGAATTGAACCTTGACATAACCACTATTACAAAAAATTTCAATTGAGGCAAAAAGCCCTCTATACTGGGCCGCATAACCTGAAACAGAGCCGCCAAGCGAGAATTAGGCGTTTGGGGGCTCCTCCATGATTCTGCACCATCCCACGTCATACCGGTCCTGAGCTTGAACTTCCTCATGCATATTCGGATCTGGGGCTACTGGCTCCAATACCTCAGAATTGACATTCCTCACAGTCGAACCCGGGGCAGTTGGCTCCAACCCCGGCTCATTGACTAGACAGAAGAGGATCCTTACAAGCATAGAAAGAGAGGTTCCAGACCCACCTTACATACATTTCCAAAAAAAAATGCGAATTGAACCTTTACATAACCACTATTACAAAACATTTCAATTGAGGCAAAAATCCCTCTATACTGGGCCGCATAACCTGAAACAGAGCCGCCAAGCGAGAATTAGGCATTTGGGGGCTCCTCCATGATTCTGCACCATCCCACGTCATATCGGTCCTGAGCTTGAACTTCCTCATGCACATTCGGATCTGGGGCTGCTGGCTCCAATACCTCAGAATTGACATTCCTCACAGTCGAACCCGGGGCAGTTGGCTCCAACCCCGGCTCATTGACATTACTCGCCGGGATCGTCGTCGCTCGTGGAGAACCAGGATTTAGCATAGCAATTGAGCCTGGATCCTCCTGAGGAGAGCTGGTCTCTCCCTCTTCCTGAGCTTCTTCGCAGAAGAGCACTGAGACATAAGCAGTGATCCTGGGGAAACTCAAAGTGTTGTTAAATGAGAAGATTGCAGAGCCAAAGGAGGGCGAGGACGAGGAGCGAGGAGAATTGGGCTCAAGGATTTGACTAGGCCTCAGTACACGGCCTCTTCCACGAGAAATGAATTCACTGGAGGGAGGGAAGGAAGAGGGGCTGGAGGGCGCCCACCGTGAGTTGCCTCGTCGGCTTATCATCCTTTGATGGAGCCGAGGCATGGCTGCAGCAGTAGCGGCCCCTTTGTGAACACCAAGTCGAGCAACCAGAGAAGGAGGGTGCAGGCCAGCCAAGCACTCAGACTGATGAGAGCCCAAAGTAGCAGAGAGCATCCAGGAAACAGGTTGAGGCGGCTTCTTCGGAATAACAAGGCAAGAACCTAGCTTCATTACCTCCACCTAGCATAACAAAAACGTCACCAGATCTAACCCATGGCTGAGGCTAGTATTATTACCTCCTCCCCTGCCTCGAGACTCGGCCACCATTACTCTAGCATTCATGAGAGTCAAGAGTCTGAACATTTCAGAGCGTGCGAAGGTAAATGCGTATTCAGGATCGTCTGGAACAATTCCGTTAACCTCATCGATGCCCACATTCCAATATTTATCCATCACCTGGTTCGTATCTGCGCTGTATAGGGTTGGCAGGTGGCAGTCGTTCTCCTCCCACCCCCGTCCCATCAGCGTTATGACTGTACTAAGCACCCGCATCCGGGAGGCCAGCATCCCTTTGGATCAATAGTTTGCATTCTTGTTCTTGATCATGGTTCGGGATTATGTCTAGAGATACTGTTCTTAGGGTCTGCTTATTTTCCACTCCTACATTGGCCAAAAGGTCAGCTACCTTGTTGCCTAATCTTTTAACATGCTTGAAGATGATGGCCCTATTGTTGAGAAGCACTTGTTCTATGGCCTCCAATCTTGCTTCGAGTCTCCAACTATTAGCAATTTTCCTCGCACGCGATCCATTTAGGAGCTATTTGGCCATGTTGATGAGGATTAAGGAGTCACCTTCGATCTCTAGGGGGTGGAATTTGTGCTTCCATGAGAGGAGGAGACCTTGCCATAGACCCTCCAACTCAGCCGAGTTTTTAGTATCCTAGCCTATGTTCCCGTAGTAAATAAGGAGGGGCTGGCCTTCATGATTTCTGAATATTCCGCCGAATTCTGCTACTCCTGGGTTGCCCTTTGAGGCTCCATCAAAGTTGAGCTTGAAAGCATACTTTGAGGGGGAGGTCCAAGCATCATTTTTTATGGCGTTGTTCTCTGAGGGGGGTTGTTTGTGATTTCCCTATGGGAGTTGCATGTTCCAATTTGCCCAGATGGCCTTTTCATTGGCGAGGGTGGGAAAGTCGTCATGCGCCCAGGTACGGATTGCCAATGTCTCTTTGAGATTCAAACAGAAGTTGCCCCAGATGATCTCTATCAGAGTACTTTGATCTTTGAATATGCGCTTATTCCTTTCCTTCCAGATGCTCCAGAGGTGGAACCCAGGAATCATTTACCATAAATGGTTAAGAATTGCACTTTTATAGGGATTCTTTTGCCAATGGCATATGGAGTTGGTGACGTCGTCCGACACTCTGCATTTTCTTTGGCATCTGAAGCTTGCCTTCTCCCACAAATGATTGGCTAGAGTATAGGAATCCAAAAGGTGCTGAAGAGTTTCCTCCTGAGAATTGCAATTGACACAGATTGAAGGGCCATGATAGTTTCTACGCCTGAGCTTGTCCCATGTAAGAATTTTCTGATGCCCGATTAGCTAGAGGAAAATAGAGACTTTGGGCCATGTGCCTGGAACCCAAATTTTTCCCCAAATGGGTTCCGGGGGCAAAGGGTTGGTGCAGATAATTTTGTGAGCCTCTGCGGTGGAGAAGGTTCCTTTAGGCGTGTATCCCCATCGAAGAATGTCCCGGCCCTCTCAGTATCTTATGCTTCTCTGTTGGAGTTCTCTTTCCAAATCTCTCTTAGATTGGTGATCCGCGTTCCTGATTATTCTATCACTTTGCTTCCATTGTCTGTAACCTTGGTCTATCTCTTGATTCCACTGCTGCCAGACCTTTTGCTGAAGCTGCTCCTCCCCGAAGTGGGTTGGATTTTGGTTCAGAATGTTGTTGAGCTTTGGCAATTGGTTCCAGCATTCGTCCAAAATCAAGTTGTTCTACTGTTTCTTACTTCCCAGAAGTTGCGATTCTGAATCAACAAGAAGTGTTGCTTGGCAGCATTCCATATGAGTGATCCTTTTACCGTGGGAGTGAATCTGATGAGCTCCTCCTATGGCCTATGATTAGCGTACTTGGCAGTCCATATGGTTTCCCAGGGCTTGCTGGGGGTAGAGACCCATTGCCACCAGATTTTTGCACACATGATGGCATTACTATGGCTTGGATCCCTTAGTCCAATGCCTCCTTTTTCTTTTGTCATGCAAGCTGTGGTCCACTTTACCAAGGCCCATTTGTGATTTGTGCCTGTAGTCCCCAAGAGAAAGTTGCATTGTAGGTCCTTTATTCTTTTGAGAACCCACTTTGGCGCAGCAAGGATTGATAACAAATAAAGCGACATTGCCTGAAGCACGGCTTTGATAAGCACCACACGACTGGCTATGTTCAGTGTTCTATGCATCCATAAATTAAGTCGAGATTCAAGCTTCTCAAGGAGTATGCGCCAGGAGGCGTGCTTGATGGTCGAGTCAATAAGGGGGGTGCCCAAATATTTGGAGGGAAGAGAGTCTATGGAGAAGCCCAAGATACGGGCGATGGCACGTTGAATGACAGGAGGAGTGTGGAAGAAAAAGATCTGCGATTTAGCCTTGTTGATGCTGGTTCCTGAGGCCTCAGAGAAATCATTCAACAGGGATTTGAAAATAGAGGCTTCCTGAATAGAAGGATATCCAAAAAGCATGTTGTCATCAACAAACTGTTGATGCGTTATTGCTAGGGTGTTGTGGATAGATATCCCTTTGAGCTTCTAGGTGATGAGGGCTTGTTTGATGTGGCGGCCCAGGCCTTCCACCATTAACACAAAGAGGAATGGGAATAGAGGGTCGCCCTGCCTAATTCCTCTAGAGGGACTGAAAGGACGGGAAGGGATTCCATTAACAAGAATAGAGAAGAAGGATGAGGAGATGAGACTCATGATCCATCGAACCCACATAGGAGAAAAACCAAAAACATTTAACATTTTTTGAATATATGCCCAACTGAGCTTGTCAAAAGCCTTTGAAAGGTCAAGCTTGAGAATCATACCTGCTTGCTTGGAGTGCTTGATGGAGTTTATGATTTCATGCGTTAGAATGATACCATCCAGGATCTGTCTTCCTTCCACATACCCAGATTGTTCCAGCGAGATGAGCAGGGGCAATAGCGGCTTTAACCTATTGGCTAGGACTTTAGAGATCACTTTTTAGATTACATTTCATAGTGCAATAGGGTGGAGTTTGTCCGGAGTATTGTGTCTCTCCTCTTTTAGAATGAGTGCGATGAAGGTGGAGTTGAGAGAGGGAAAAATCCAGTGCAGAGTGCGTGACTCCTCCACCACTTGCCAAACCTCTTCTTTAATCAGCTCCTAGAAGGAGTGGAAGAAGGTGGTAGTGAAGCCATCTGGGCCAGGGGCTTTGCCTTCCTTTAGCTGGTGCATAGCTTCGTCTACCTCCTGAGGCAAGATAGGGCGAAGAAGGAGCTCGTTATGCTCTTCTATGATGATTTTCGGCACATTTTGGGTGATTTTGTCTATAGCAGCCCGTCTATCTATGAGGGGCTCTTGATGAACTTGCCTGAAGTGTCTTAGGAACTCCTGCTCGATCTCATCATGCAATTCCACTCTTTCCCCTCCTTGCTTCTGAATGAAAGAGATGGTGTTGTGCATTCTTCTTTGGACTGTGGTTCGATGGAAGAATTTTGTATTTCTTTCTCCCTCTTTCAGCCATCTAATCCTAGATTTCTGCTTCCATAATATTTCCTCCTACTTTCTTCGATCCTCCAGTTGACTGTTCCAAGGTCCTTTCACTGTGGCCCCCTGTTATAATTTGTTGCTGGAGTTCTTTCATTGCCTTGTTTAGGTCCTGTTGCACCTGAAAAGTATTTCCAAAAGTCTCTTGGTTCCAACGCTTTATTTGAGATTTGAGATGTTTGAGTTTCTATTGAAACTAAAACATTTTAGACCCCTCTGGTGGAAGGAAGGTGTTCCAGATAGTCCTGATGAAGTCTTTGAATGCGAGGTGGGTGAGCCAAAAACCTTCAAATCGGAAGGGTATTCTAGTGGCATTACCAGGTCTATGCCACTAAAGGGAGATAAGCCAGTGATCAGATCCCGAATAGGGGAGAATTGCAGCCGCAATGTCGCCTCCCAAGTGAACCGCGTTGTCAGAAATAAGGAATCTATCTAGTTTGGAAGCGATTTGATGCTTCCCAATCCTGCGATTGATCCATGTGTGCGTGCCATTGCAGAATTGCAGGTAAATTAGAGAATTGTTCTGGATGTATTCTTTGAAGAGACCATTTTCTAGCTCCATTCTAGCTCTGCCTCCTTGCTTTTCCTCTAGCTTGGTGATCATGTTGAAGTCTCCGCCAACGATCCATAAAGGATGAGTTCTACTGAGGTTTAGAGCTTCAATAGTATTTAGTGATGCTATTTTATTTCCATCCTCCTATGGGAAGTAAATGTTGGTGAGATGACCATGAATGTTAGTTCCTATGATGTGAAAGGTGGCCTGAATGATGTGGTGAGAAGCATGAAAGTCTGACAGTGTTATTGCTTGAGTATTCCAGGCGATGGCTAGCCCTCCCGAGGCTCCTGAAGCATCCACTGCAACCAAATTACTGCCCGGCCATGCTCTTGAGAGAATGTTTCCAAGAGTGCTACTGTTACACTTTGTTTCTTGTAGAAAGCAGATCTGTGGTTGCTCCTGCTTTATCATGTTTTTTAATAATCTCATTTTCCTTGGGCTATTAAGCCCTCTTACATTCCATGAAGTGAGCTTCATGATTCACTGCTAGTGGTGGGCTTGTAGTACTTCGTCAACTTAGCATACCTACCTGAATCAACCAGGATTTTCCCTATTACAATTGTTCGTTGGAGATCCATTCTTCTTCCCCACTTTTTTGAGTCTTTTGGGAGGAGGCTGCCGTCCCAATGACTACCTAGCTAAATGCCCAGCTGTTGTTGTTGATACGCCCTGGAGATGATGACTTCCAGTGTACTAAGCTGATGTTATAGAATCTTGTCATAGTCCTTTTTGCAGGCTAGTTCAAGCTCAAGAATTTTAAGTCCTCCCAAATCAATACTCTCTGGTTCTTCATCCATCTGTTGTACCTGACTATTTTCTTCCGGGATAGGCTCAGGGGCTATTCGAGTGAGCCATCAACTTCCATGTCATTTGCTTTTTGGTCTGATCCCTTCCGATCCACCTTAGGGCTTCCCTTAGCAGCTTTGGGGGGATGATCCTTGGGAGACGAACTGGAAGGAGGCAGGATTGCGGAAGAGGAAATAGGCGCAGGGTTTTGCATAGAGTTCAAGGGCTCATCTTCTGAGGTTTCGGTAAGAATCTCAAAGCTATTGCTCGTAGATGGGAAGGAGGCAACGTCTTGCTGGGGTTTTCTTCCCCCATAAGACTTTTTGTGTGATCGATTGCAACTAGGTACTTTGGTGAATCCATCTTGGGCCAGCAAGTACAAGGGATTGGGGGTGTGAGCTTTGGCATTTAACGGGCAGTCCCGGAAGAGATGGCCATGAGCATGGCATTTTCGACAGCGAAAGGGCACATGTTCATAATCCAAGGATTGAGTCCATTCATAGTCATCGTGGAAGAGACTTACCGAGTCTAGCAGGGCCTTGTCCAGGCGCATGAAGACACAGATGCGGGCGTAGGATGTATATTTGCGTAGCTTTGTCTCTTCCGGTGCTTTGATGTATTCCCCCAGCCCATTGCCAATGTCCTTGAGAAAACCTTCATCCCAATATTCTTCTGGAAGCAAGTACATTCTGATCCACACTGGTGCCCAGCTAAGGTCTTCCTTATCCGGGTTGAATCTTGCTACCCATTCCCTCAAATACAGTCCTGCTAAGTTGAAAAAATAGGAACCCTCGTCCAGGATTCTGTACTTATCTTCTAGGCAGAAGAAGATCATAGTAAAGAACCCTTTTGGACCTAACTGCAGGGTGACATGACCTTTGGGTTTCCACTTGGCCGAGATCCATCCATGCAGGGCTTTTTCTATAGGCCAGAATCCAATGAATTTTCCAATGAGTGCATGGTCCGTCATGTACTGGATTCGCTCATTGATCTTCTGACTGAGCAGTTCTATCCTTGGCCTCTCAGCTGCTATAGGTTTGCATGTCTTCGAGGTTACCTTAGGCATTTCCTCTTGCTCATCTTTTTCTTCTGGTATCTCCTTGCTACTCTCTGACCTGCTAATGGTTGCATTTGTTTTATCCTATTGAGGGGACTTTCTATTGTCATCCTCTTCTTGCATTGACCTAAAATCCGACGCTCGAGTTTGTTCTGGAGTCATCCCACTGGAAGTGGGGAAGGGCTTTGAGGCCCCCCCCTCGGGGGGATCCATTTCCGCCCTGGTTAAACCAATGAGGCATCATTGATCCCAAGAGTTTAACTGTTCTGTGGAGGCAGAGAAAATTCTGACTGCGCTGCTTCAGAGTTTCGACTGAACCCTAGTTGTAGAGCTCACAATCGCCATCCCCGTCTATCACATAACCTAGGGTTTATAATATTAATTACATGGGTTTATAATATTAATCTCTTCGTTTTTTAATATCAATTTGTTAGGTTTAATCCCTTCAATTAATAATATTAATAATTAGTTGAGTTCATTAATCCCTTGGGTTTTTAATTCTTATAGTTTATAATATTAATCCATTGGGCTTTTAATCCCTAGAGTTTACAATATTAATTCTTTGGGTTTTTAATATTAATAATTAGTTCCATTCATTAATCCCTTGGGTTTCTAATATAATAATTCCTTGGATTTAGAAATCCCTTGGGTTTTTAATCTGTTTGGTTTTTTATATGAATAATCCCTTGAGTTTATAATATTCATCCATTGGGTTATAGTATCAACTGATTTAGTTTATAATATTTATCCCTTTATGAACAATATAATCACTAAGGTTCATATTATGTTGGATTTATACTATTAATCTCAAGGGTTTATAATGTTAGTCTCTTGGTTTTATAACATTGATAATCCACTGGCTTTATGAGTCATATTAATAAATGTAATTTAGTAGACCCTTCCAATTTTAGGGTTTACTTTTAACATTAATAATATTAATAATAAATGTATATTTTAATTTAATATTGATCCTTGGGTTTTTTTTTAATATTGATCTGTTGGTTTATTATATTATTAATTATTAAATGTTAATTAATAATTAAATTATTTTAATATTATTGAAATTTATTGTTATTATTAATATTATTACTATTATTTATTATTAATAATTAAATATTATTAAAAAAATCATTTCATGTCAACCTGGTTCCAAACATCACATTTGTGACAATATTGTCTCAATATGAAAAATCAAACCAAGTTACCATCATCAACCATGGTCAATAGTCATGGTACAAATTATCACATTGTACAAAGAATACTTCTTCAATATGGAAAATCAACCATGATCAATCATTGTGTCAAGATGCGTCAATTAACCATGGTTCAATCATTATGACAAAATTATCCCATGGATCCATGCTACATGTGACAAACCATGGTCATCCATGCGTCCAAAGCCGCATTGTAACAAAGATTGTCTCAATATGCAAATCAACCATGGTCAACCATGGTCCAAAGTCACATTGTGACAAAGATTGTCTCAAAATGCAAATCAACCATGGTCAATCATGGTCAGTCATGGTCAACCATTATCCAACATCGCATTGTGACAAAGATTCTCTCATTATGAAAATCAATCATGGTCAACCATGGTCTAATATCGTATTGTGACAAAGGTTGCCTCAATATGAAAATCAATTGTGGTTCATATTCCTAGGGTATAATATTATTCATAAGATTTATAATATTAATCCTAGGGTTTAATTTAAATTCCTTTGATTTATAATCAATTGAGTTATAATACGAATTCTTTGGGTTTATTAATCTCTTGCGTTTACAATATTAATATTTTAGGTTTTCAATATTAATCTTTTAGATTTATAGTATTAATCTCTTGGGTTAATAATAATAATAATAGTTGTTGTTGTTGATGTTATTATTATGATTAAATCTATACCATTAACACTTATTTGTGTATTGCAACCACATTTACTAATATAATTGTGTATGTAATTGATATACAACTACTAGTGTATATCAACTATATTTATTAATATAATTATATTATTTAATTTAAATTCAAAATTTTCTAAAAAAAATAGTATTATATTCTCAATGCAATAACAAAATTATTTATAAAATGTAAATTAATAATTTTTATAGAATTTAATCTATCAAACATTAGAGTTAATTGAAAAAATTCAAATTCTCACTTTAACCAATATAGAATGTCAACTAAATTTATACAATCAACATCAAATTACTTTTACAAAAAATAAAATAATCAAAATGATAAAATATTATATTCCCGATAACTCTAATAATCCTCTAATAATCCTCCTTAGATGTTCAAAATTGAATCAATTTAATAAAATGACCACACATCATAATCATAAAAACATAATAATAGTTATAAAAGCATTGTTAATATTAATATTATAATAAAAAGGTGAGAGTGGTTCAGAGAAATAAATAAACTTTTTGGAAAATGCCTCATCAAACGCCCCCACCTCTTTGTCTGGATGGACAGGATCATGTTTTTTTGGAGCCACTTGAGAGAATGCACCATCAAACACATCTACAGGGCACAGAACCAGCTTGCAGACAGCCTGTCCAAGAACGGCCTTCATCTTCATCCATGCTGCAATCCAGGCTGCTGGTCATTGAAGGTAAAGTCTGGAGGGGAAGTATTTTCCATCCTGGACTTCTCTCTCCCTGGCTTTTGATTATCAGATCTGATTTCTCTCACCCTTTTTGTTATCCTTGCTTTTGTTTGGCATATATATGTTTTTACGCGGATTCCCTCTCTGCTTTTTTCACAATGTGTCTCATCTACACGGATCTGTTTATGTATTTGTGATCCAATCTACACGGATCTGTTTATGTATTTGTGATCCACTACCCTAGCTTATCAGATCTCATCATCTTATCCTGTCTCATCAGCTTGATATGTTCCATATTATAACTGTTATATTGACTCAATATAATATAACTCAGCTTTTTCTTTCCGGAAAAAATAAATAAATAAATAAATAAACAAACTTGTCGATGTTGAAACTTCGATTTCGTAGGACTCTTCGAGCCTGGAAACTTCTGGTGAGCTGCGGAGCAAGATACTTGTTATTTCTTTATGTTGTTGTTTGGATGATGATATGCACAACTCTAAAACGAAAATCTTGTTTTATCCAAATTTGAGGACCATCTTTTCGTATGTCTTCGGGTAAAACTTCAATCGCTTAGGAGTATTCCAAGTTCCAAGTTCCTGAGGTCTGCCTAAGGTCGACTGTGTTCACCTTCCAAGGAGTATTTTATGAACAAACATCCGGTGTGGCAATGGGGTCCCCCCTTTCACCAATAGTGGCCAACCTTTACATGGAATACTTTGAAAAGAAGGCTCTAAGTTCCTATCCTTTGAAACCAGGCTGGTGGAA
>APFE030259924.1:0-123730 GCA_000404065.3 Pinus taeda
AGTCATATGCTTGGATCTTGTTGATCCACTTTTGTTGCCTCTCTTGTAGCTGCTTCTACTCCAAAAAGAATCTGAGGTTGTTGTGATCAGTCCTCACCCTAAACCTGTTACCCACTAAATACTGCCAGAACTTGGCCAATGCATGCATGATGGCCAGCATCTCCTTGTCGTATATAGAATACAACCTCTCATGTGGAAGGAGCTTTCGGCTCTCATAGGCTATAGGGTGACCTCCCTGCATCAATACTGCACCGATTCCCTCTCTGGATGCGTCACACTCCAAAACAAATGGCTGCGTTAAATCTGGCAATGCAAGCACTGGGTAGCTGCTCATAACCTCCTTGAGCCTGTCAAGGCTCACTGTGTTGTATTCGACCAACTGAAAGCCCCCTTCCTCGTCAAATCTGTCAGGGGTGTAGCAAGCTGTGAGAAACTCTTGACGAACTTCCGGTAGTAAGTACAAATGCCAATGAACCCCCATAGTTCTGTCATGTTCCTCGGCTCCGGCTAATCTCTAATGGCCCTGATCTTCTCCTCGTGGACTCTCACTTTGTCCACCCCTATGATGTGTCCCAAATACAATAGCTTTGTCAATGCAAACTCACACTTGGAGAGTTTGGCATAGAACTGCTACTCCTACAAGATATGCAACACTATCTCAATGTGCTGGAGATGCTCCTCCCAAGTCCTGCTGTAAATGAGAATGTCATCAAAGAATACCAACACAAACTTCCTCAAGTGACTGCAGAAGATGTGATTCATGTTGGTCTGAAATGTGGCGGGGGCGTTGGTTAGGCCAAAGGGCATCACCAAGAACTCAAAGTGCCCATAGTGACACTTGAAGGCAGTCTTGGGAATGTCCTGCTCCCTCACGCGAATTTGATGGTACCTAGATCTCAAATCAATCTTTGAGAAGAACCGTGCTCCTTTCAACTCATCCATCAACTCGTCGATCCTGGGTATGGGGTACCTGTTCTTCAGTGTCTTCTTGTTCAGGCCCTGTAGTCAATGCACATCCTCAATGTGTCGTCCTTCTTCACTAACACCACGGAAGAAGCGAAAGGACTCGTGCTCGGCCGAATGTGCCCAAGAGCTAGCAACTCCTGGATAGCCTGCTCAATCTCATCCCGATAGGCCTTGGGGTGCCTATAGGGGGTGGTAATCACTGCTTGTATGCCCTGCTCAAGCTCGATGGTGTGCTCAAACCCCCGGTCCGGTGGCTGTCTCGGCGGAATCTCCCAAACACTATGGCATACTGGTCAAGGATGGACTGTATCTCTGGATGTACCGTTTGCCTTGTAGTCCCTGCCTCTGATGCACGCAGCTCTACTCCCCACTCTATGTCTCCCTTCCGGAAGACTGCCTCCATCCGATGAGCCGAAACAATCTGAGGCGGATATGTGTGCTGATGCCGTATCTTCTCATGCCTCCCTGTCTTCTCATCATCCCACTCCATCTCTAGGGTCTTCCAATCTGTCGTGACCTTCCCTAGAGTAATAAGCCACTGAACACCCAGTATCACATTGGAGTCCGGAATATCGACCACAAAAAAGTGGTCAGTCAGTGTGTAAGTGCCCATCGTCACTAATAGCTCTGGAACATAACGAGCACACATCATGGTCTAATCTCTTGGGACCAAAACCGAAAACCCATCGAAGCTCTTTGGCTGTATACCTCTCCGCTCAACCATCTGTGCATCGATGAAGTTGTGGGTCGCCCCATTATCAACCAAAACTGATACTCGCTGGCCACGTACTGTCCCCCGTACGCGTAGCGTCAAATACTTGGGAACTCCTCGCAATGCTGCAAGGGCCCCTCCCGTAGGTGCAAAAGATGCACCACCTGCTACTGGCGATGGAGGTGGGAAAGGTCCCTGCATGGCATGACTGTCTCCTACCTCCACCTCATCCTCATCATCCTCTTCCCCACTGCTCTCGGAGAAGACCTCAATAAAATGTGCCTTGCTAGCAGCACATCTATGTCCTGGTGCCCACGACTTCTAACAAGTGAAGCACAACCACTTCTTCTTCAGCTCCCTCCTGGCATCATCATCAATCTGCGCTCGTCCTGGATTCCCCTTTGGAGGTGGAATCCTCACATCCTTCCCCTTAGACTAAAAAGTCTGTCTCTGGGGGTAAGGTGTCCGGGTCCTGGGTAAGATATCCTGTAAGTCCCGAGTCCTGCTAATGGCGTCCTGGAGTGTGGCTGGTCTAGTGGACTGGACTAAACCCCACTCAGTATACATGAAACGTAAACAAATACTCAAGAAATGCAGCAAGAAATGCTAAGCCATTTTATTATAATGAGCAATAGAATGAGTACAGGAGGTGATCAGAAAGATGGCACCTCGACTTGCACAAGGGAAGTGAAGAAATACACTCAGAATAGCAAAGGAATGGCCTCACACTGATCTGCGTCCCAGCTACTGGAAAACTGTCGTGCTGCTGCTGCTGTTGCAAATCGAATGAGGATTTGGGGCTGTTCCCCTCCTCAGAAAAGGCTGAAACTCTGGAATCAAACTCTACTCAAGAAACCCAGAAAAACCTAGAAAGCTTTCCTAGAATGGCCGACCCCCGAAAATCACCCCCTTGGGGTTCTGCGCAGTCTCTCAAGGCTCTGCGCTGCCACTGAATGAAACCCTCCAGAAATCTGCCTGAAACCTCTGCCTAAACCCTCCAATATGCAAGGGATGATCCCTTGCTCAATCTCCCGCACAAATCCTACTGCAAACCCTCAAGCCAGAGCTCCTGCCAGAAAGAACTGCATCATCCCTCTCAGTGTTGTGCAGTCCTCCAAGATGCTCAATCCTCATTCCAGAAATGCTGATGAAACTATTGCCAAAATGTTGATGACTTTGCTCGAGTAGGCACTCGAAGTCCCCTGGGGCTAAGGGTGAGATCTTCGAACGGAGACACTCAATGCACTAAACAGCGCTGCAAACTAGCTAAACAGCCAGCGTGCTCTAAGTTGAAGTGACTAGCTCAAATGCACATAACTGAATGCCAAAATGAGGAAGCTCCTCTCTCCTTTATAGCCTTTGCCTCTCTCAATCCCAACGCCCACCTTCTCCAGCGCAGTCCCTCTCTTGCCACGTGTTTCTTCCCTACTGCGCAGTCCCTCCAAGTGTCTGCATGGGCTCCATTTCTACGTCCCCCTTTTGGCCCCCTTGGCTCCCCTTTAAGTCACAACGTTGTGCTACTAGGAAGTGACTTTTATTCTAAAAGTGAGTCATGTCCCCTTTCCCTCACTTTTTTATTTATAAATAACTATAGAAGGCAAAAATTAAGCAAAATCGAATATTCGAATTAGCCATGGCTAATTAGGAATATTACACAGTCTCTGACAAAGTGACACCTGATATCAATGTGCTTCGACCGATCATGAAATACTGGATTCTCAAAGAGCTTGATGCAACTCTGATTATCACACATGATCTTGGTTGCTTCCATCCTTCTCCTGAATAGATTCACAAGCAATTTCCTAAGCCATATGGCTTCGCACGAAGCTGTGCTAGCTGCCATATATTCTGCTTTAGCTGAGCTCAGAGCCACAAATTTCTATTTCCTATTACATCAGGAGGTCATTCCTGATCCAATGTTGAAACAGTGCCCAATTATACTTTTCCAGTCTACTGAACTTCCAGGCCAATCTGCATTAGTGAACCCACTCAACCTGATGTCATTGCCTCTGGTGTATAATAGTCCATGCTCGACTATTCCTTTTATATACCTGAAAACATATTTGGCTGTCGCCCAGTGCACCCTCTTAGGTTCCACCATGAACTGACTGAGGGTGTTGATAGCGTAACAAATGTTTGGCCTAGTATTGAGCAGATACATCAGAGACCCTATAAGTTGCATGTACAAGGTGGGATCAATGCCTTTATCTTCTGATGCATCAATCTTCTTCCAGTTGGTGATCATTGGAGTAGCATAGGTCTACAGTCCTACATCCTGAATCTCGTCAAGATTTCTGTTTCATATCTACCTTGTCCAAGGAAGATCTCACCCTTCTGCTACCAAACTTCCAACCATAGGAAATAATGCATTTGTCCCAAATCCTTCATGTCGAATTCTGTGGCTACGTTCTTCTTGTGGTCTTTGATGAGCCTGGATGATCCTGTCAGGAAGAGATCATCCACATATAACACTAGGATTAGAGGCTTGTTTTCTACAACTAGATAGTAGAGATTAGGGTCTGCATCACTCTTGATGAACCCCATCTTCTGCAAGTAGCCATCAATTCGATCGTACCATGCTCTAGGTACCTGTTTAAGCCCATACAAGGCATTCTTTAATCTGCATACATGATATTTCTTCTCATGTGTCTCAAAACCTTTTAGCTGTTCAATGTATACTTCCTCTTCTATTACCCCGTTCAAGAATGTCATCTTAACATCCATTTGATGAATCTCCCACCCCATCTGTGCTGCAAGAGATATCACGGTTCTAATAGAAGTATACCTGGCTACTGGGGCGAGGGTTTCTTCGTAGTCTATCCCTTCCTTTTAAGCATACCCCTTAGCCACAAACCTAGCTTTGTATTTCTCCACACTGCCGTCTGCAGCATATTTGACCTTGTAGATCCATCTCGAACCTACCATTAATCTGTCCTAAGGCCTAGGTACCACTTCCCAGACATCATTGACCATTATAGAACTATATTCCTCCACCATCGCATCTACCCATACTTGATGTTGAACGGCCTCCTGAAAACTAGAAGGTTCCCCAACCTGAGCTACTAAGGCCTAGTATTTGTCTGGCTATCTTCGCTCCCTTTTATTATTCCTGGGTGCACCAATGAAGTCCTCTGCATGCGGTAGAATCTGTTGGAGTTCCCGACTTGTTCTACCACTGTTAGTAGGTACATCTATCAGCTCTTCCTCTTCCTGAGATTCCTCCTATTCTGAAGCTTTGTCTTCAGTAGAATTTCTGGTACTAGTTTCTGCTAGTCGAAGTGGTTTGACCAATGACTCGTCTTTCGGCTGCTCCTTGGAAGGAATTCTCCGGATTTCCTGAAAACTTTGTCCTCCATGAACTTTACATCCCGCCGAACTACTACCTTCCTACTCCCTAGAAGTTAGACTCTATATTCCTTAGCATTCTCGCTATATCCCACAAGATATCCTTTCTCAGTAGTTTGATCTAATTTCTCTCTTTTTTTGGGGTATACAGAAATAGGCTAAACTCCCAAATATCCTGAAATGACTGACTTCAGGTGTCTTCCCTGTGAAGACCTTCTCCGAAGTGATTTTGCCCAATGCGCTATGCGGAGTCCTGTTTTGGACATAAACTATTGTGTTGCATGCTTCTGCCCACAAAAATTTAGGCATATCCTGATCATACAACATTGCCCTAGTTGCTTCAACAATAGTCATGTTTTTCCTTTCTACTACTCCATTCTGTTCCGGATTGTAGGGAGTTGTCTACTCCCTTCTGATGCCTTCCTTAGTGCAAAAATCGATGAAGTCCTTGTCAACATACTCTCCACCATTGTCTGAGTGCAACACTTTTATCTTCTTTCCTGTCAGATTCTCCACTAGAGCCTTGAACTCTTGAATCGACCAAAAACCTCATCCTTGGTTTTCAGAAAGTAGATCCAAGTCTTTTTGGAATGGTCATCGATGAAGGTGACGAAGTATTCAGCACCACTAAGAGCATTTCTGGAATCTGGACATCAGTCTATAGATATCTGAGTGTATCAACCTAGCACACTCTTAGCCCTATTGTTACTTTTGGAAAATGTTGTTTTGGCATACTTGCCTAGAGCGTGCCCTCTGCATACATCATCTCATTCGACACTTAGTTTTGGAACTCCTGATACTATTTTCCTGAGAATTCTCAGAGCCGCATGGTGTAAGTGTCCCATCCACCTGTGCCATAGTTCATTCAAATCTTTGTCTCCATTACCGCCTCTTAGTGCCATTGGTGATTCTAGCTGCAACCTATACAACCTGTTACTTCTGATTCCAATTTGGGCCTTCTTTTTCCAACTCAGGTGTTTGACATATACTTTCTCCTTAATGAAGAAAATGTCATAGCCCTTGTTTTGAAGTTGAGATACGGAGAGCAAGTTCATCCCTAATCCTGGCACATGCAACATATTGGTTGCTTGAAGCCGCTCTTCTGCTTTGGTTTGAAAGACCATAGTACCTCTTCCTACTGGAGTACACTTTGCCTTATTTCCCATGGTGATCTAAAAATTCATTCTTTCTTCTTGATAATTTGAAAAACATTATCGGATTCATGTCATATGCCAGAAAGCTCCACTTTCTATATACCAAACCTCAGAGGAGGCAGAGCTTGCTAAGCAAGCGACTTCTTCTTCCAATCTGGAAGCTAACATAGAATAATTGTAATTCATGTCCCTTGTGCATGCTTCTAGAAATCTACACGAGTCCCCTTGAGTGGATGCTGCTGCATCATGCTCTTGACCCATAGTTGATTTCCCTCTTCTGTTGTCGGATCTCTGCTCTGATACCATGTGAAAATTTCTAAACTAATATTCTACTGCAGCAACTAATTTATTTCATCTACTTATTATTCACAATAAGTTATTTACGGAATCCCTTCAACAAATTTTAAAATAAATTCTATTGCAGTTATCACACAATTACCCAGAGAAAAATACATGCACAAGAACCAATCACATCAACACAATTTTTTTTGGACAATTGTGTTGGAATTTCTAAGTCTAACTGTTAGAAACCCTTCATGTACTTTTCTTATTTATTTCTGCCTACTTGTTCTGTTTAATTAACAAGTTATTTACCATGTAAATACTGAAAATAAATACAAATACATGCTCAACACATTCCAAATCATCAATTAAAGGAAAAACAAGCACACAAGTGACATCGTTGTTTTTAGACCAATGTCCCCGAAAAAACCCAATGCGGGAAAACCGATGCAGTTATCTGAGGGTTTTATTATTAAGCAGTTTCAAAATACAATCTGGGTGCCAAACCGGCTCACCCAACAGAGAATGATCTCGGTAGTAGTACCTCTCAGTCGGAGACAAATATTCCGGCTAAAACCCCGGATGAACAATACCACAACTCAGCTCCAATCTGTCCCACGAAATCTCCAGTGTCTGCCTCTCTAGCCTAGCGTCACCCCAACTCACCCTACATCAGCATCTAGAGCCTCTGCGCCACCCACACTGGGTCTCTGGCACTGTGCAGCTCCTCGCCGCCTCTACGTGGGCCCTAATTGGCTCTACATGGCCTCTAGTTGGCTTTGCATCCCTCTCTCCTGGCTTCTACACTAATG
The DNA here is from genome assembly GCA_000404065.3 of Pinus taeda. Lineage (NCBI taxonomy): Eukaryota > Viridiplantae > Streptophyta > Pinopsida > Pinales > Pinaceae > Pinus > Pinus taeda. The sequence continues at coordinate 7,272 of APFE030259924.1, forward strand.
CTCTCGGAACCCTCTCTGCCTCTCTGCTTTTGTATTCACTGCCCCTCATCTGCAACTCTGATCACTCCTTCGATTTCTTCAGCAAGCCCTGCCCCAAAAAATCGAATTCTTAATCAACTCGATGTGTTCTCCAAGTGACCCTCAAGCCTCCTCTTATACTTTTCTTGTTGATAATTCAATGACCGAGATTAAGTCCCTAATCAATGACTAATATTAACTCTGGCTTGATTCATGACTTTTGGACTCTTCTAACACAGTTTTATATTAATTCACATTAATATTTTATTTTCCCTAAGTTTAGACTTAAGGACTCCATTAAAAATATTAATTATTTTAATATCTTCCAAACTGTTTAGAATATGCCCAAACCATTTTTGGGTATTGGATTTCTCATGTGCTTTAGCCTCTCCACCAATTTTCGTGGCTAGAGCTCATTCGATGCTACCCCAAATCAACAAATTGTTGCCGGAAAAACCCAATGTGGGAAAATCAGTGCAGTAGATGAGGGCTTTATTAATCTTCAGCAGCAATTGCTTTTACAAGGAATGATTTTACAGAGAAACTGAAAGAAAACACCTGAGATTTCCCTTTGAGACTTTCTGACACTTTGGAGACCTTGCTCCCACTCCTGCGTCACCTCTGTGTCACTCTGCGTGGCCCTAAGTGGCTATGCGTCCCTCTGCATCAGCCTGCGTGAGGGTTGCGTCTCTCCTTTAGACTGCGTCCCTTTGCGTCAGCCTCCCACTGTCCCTGCATCACCTCCTCTTCAGTCACTGCCTGCTGCTGATGCCCTCCTCTTCCCCCACCCTACAACTCTCCCTCTAAAATCATGTTAGATGATCCAAAAATAATTTATTATCATAGGTTATAAAATTCAAATAAAATAATTATTAATTTAAGAAATTAAATTAATAATTATTATTCTAGAATGATTAATTATTTAATGGAGACAATTAGAATTAGTATATTGTTGTAACAAGATATGACTCTCCAAATGTGTCGTATCTTAGGCTCTATTTTAAGAGATTAGTTAGCTAGTTGGTTTGAATAGCATTTATTGTAAATGGACACTTGTTATTTAATAAGTGATCCATAATTAGAGGTAGTTAGACATGGAGCTTATAAATAGCTCATTGCAAGAGTGTTTGTGTTGTTCGGGTGTAAACTCTTGCAAAATCAATTATGTAATTATTTTTTTCTGATTAATAAAATTATGTGTCTGAGGACATTTCTGCCATTATTGTGGTATCAGAGCTCCAGTAATGCTGCAGTGGATTTGAGGAGAAGATTCCAGCTCTACAGGTTTTTAGAAAACTCTTTTGATTTGATCAAGTGAATAATTGGTATGAAATTTCCCAGTTTTGTGATTTCAGATTTTAATCTGCAAATTGATTATGATTTTTTGATGCTGGAACATACGCCCTGCCTGGATTTAATGCAAAGTTGGATGGAATTTTTTTTATTAAGTGTAATATTGAAAGCATTGAAGAATGTGTAATAATGAAAGCGTTGTTGGCCAAAATTCATTAACGCTGACAATCAGCATCTAGTTGATTTTCTGGATGTAGTTGCAAGGCACCTAAGATTAAGAGACTGGTGATTCACTTTGTCGGGTTCCAACTCAGAATCGATTTTCCTAGAGATACTGAGTATCTGCCCGTATGTCTCCAAATGATCCTCAAGTTTTCTCTTATACTTTTCCTGTTGACGAATCAATGGTAGAGATTAAGTCCCTAATCAACGACTAAGATTAAAACAGACTTGATCTTCGTCTCTTAGAAGCTTCTCACCCTTATCTTTATTAATATTATTTTCCTAAGTTTAGATTTATAACCCATTAAAAATATTACTTATTTTAATAACTCCTCATCGGGGTGGAATTTCTCAAAACGATTTATGGGTCTTGGAGATCTCATGTGCCTTAGCCTCTCCTCCAAATTTCAAGGCTAGAGTACATCCGATGCTACCAAAAATCAACATCTTTTTCATAGGTGGAATACTTTCGAATGGCATTTGAAAGTGTCTCACTATGATATGCCACCGGATGCCCCTTCTGGATAAGAATTGCACCAATAGCATCGTTGGAGACATCTATCTCAATTTGAAATGGTTGTTGCAAGTCTTGTAATGTGAGCACTGGTGCAGAGCAGTGACAATGCTTCAACTCAGAAAACACCTTCTATTGGGATTCAGACCAAAAGAACTTTTCTTTCTCTCTACCCTTGGTGACTTGACTCAAAGGCCAAGTGATATGAGATAATCCCAACAAGAACATGCGATAGAAATTGGCAAGGCCCAGAAATTTGCAGAGCTCTATTAGAGTGGTTGGGGTTGGTCAATCTCGAATAACTTGTATCGTGGTTGGGTCCACATGCATACCATGCTCATGAATGATGTACCTCAAATATTGAATTGGGTCATACCAAAAGTGCATTTCTCCAAATTGGCACACAATTTGTGTTGTCACAGGGTTTGGAGGACTTGTCGAATATGGTATAGGTGCTCTTCCCAAGTCTGGCTGAATATCAATATGTCGTCCAAATATACTACCATGAACGAGTTGGTGAAGGGCCGCAAGATGACATCCATCAACCTCATGAAGGTTGTAGGGGCATTCGTCAACCCGAAAGGCATGACCAGCCATTTGAAAAGGCCCTCCTTAGATTTGAAAGAAGTCTTCCACACATCGTAGGGTTTGATTGGTACCTGGTGATAACCAGACTTCAAATCAATCTTGCTAAAATATTTGGCCACCTTGAGCTGGTGCAAAAGGTCATCAATCTGTGGGATTGGATACCTGTTCCGGATAGTGATGTTATTCAGCGTCCAATAGTCAACATAAAGCCTCCAGGTTCTATCATTCTTCTGTACCAACACGATCGGGCTCCCACAGGGTGATGAACTTGGCCTGACGTGCCTTTTCTACAACAACTCCTCAATTTTCCTCTTATGCACCCGAGGTCATATCAATGGAGCGTTTGATCTGACAGTGTAAGGGAACCCTTGTGGGTGAGGTGAAGATGTCCCTGTACTCCTCCACGACCTTGTCAAGCTGTTGTTGCTGTGCGGAGGAGCCCTGCCTGGAGGCTGTGGATGCGGCCACAATCTTCCTCTTGTTTTGTGGGCAGATCACGAGGAATACAAATTTCCCAGTTTGGGAAATGATCTTACTGCATTGTTTAGCAGAGATCAAAGACAAGGTTGTAAGCGGCGCCACCTCTGGTATCCTGTACAATTACTGACCCAAAGTAATAATAACATAGCGAGGTCTAGATTCATATACAACATGACGCTTCCATAGGTATGGATGTCCTAATAAAACATCACATACTTCTAGAGAGAAAACATCACATAATACCGCATCTACAAAGGGCTTGATGCTATAAGCCAAGCAACATTGTTTGCTGACACAGATATCTCACCCTTGGTGGAGCCGCCTAATGGGGTATGGCTGGGGGTGTGGTGTTGTTGGTAGCTTCAATCTCTTAATCACCCCGACTGAGATCAGGGCTCTCACTCAATGTGGAAAAAGTCGAAGTCGGGATTAATTCGGCAAGGGTCCAAAAGTTGAAAAACTCGGTAAAGTCGAGAGTTTTTCGAAAAAGTCGGCAAAATTAAAAAAACACAAAATTATTCATTTTTTTAATTTTTTTTTAACATCTTGAGTATCCACAACATCAAATAAATGCATTTCCACATAAACATGTAAAGAAAGCTAATATATAGTATGTTTATGAAGTCTAGTGCTACATCACATATCAAAATAGTGATCACTCCTGAATCTCGAGTCCTGTCTGAGTCTCAACTCTCAAGAGTCAAAATATCAACAAAAAATATAATAAATGTACATCACGAGTCATCCAAAAATCATCAAGTAATCACTAATCAGTCACTGAGATCCTCTTCCCCTTTTACGGGAATAGGGAACGGTTTTGTCTTTTCCTCTAGAGGAAGAAGACCCTGCCCCTGGGGATACAAAATGAAATGGACTCAATCGTCCTCTAGAAGCCGATGGAAGAGGTGGCCCCTGTGCTACACTGCCGCTGCTGCTGCCCACCCTAGATGGTGTCACCTCCTCCTCAGCATCCTCATCCAGCTCTGCTACTGTCTCCTGACCCTGATGCTGCTCCGCCTCCTCCTCCTCTATCTTTGGCTCTCCCTCCTCTGCAACTGCTACATCCTCTAGATCCACACCCAACCAATCCGGGATCGTGTCCAAGATCGGCCTCTCAGTCTCGACTCTCCATGCAGCGGTGGTAACAGTATTGTCCAATGAGATGGCTTCCACATCAGTAGGTTTCTGAAGCTGTCTCACCCACAATCGAAGGTTGTAGTAGACATATACCATGTCATTGAGGCGTTTGGACTCCAATCTGGATTAGGGTCATAGATTGTAAATTAGTACTTAGAAAATTTAAATATTAAAATTAATCAAACGAATTCAAAAAATTTAATTTGAAATATTTTTAGTTTTTACCTGTTGCGCTTTTTGGAGTGTATTTTGTCAAAAACACTCCAATTGCGCTCACACCCAGAGGAACTGCATGTTTGGCTGAGCACTCGAATGGCAAGCTTTTGGAGATGGGGTACTCTGGCACCATGGCTTGTCCACCAAGCATCTACAAGTTAAAAGAAAAATGAGAAACATAAAAAAAAACATTGAAATTCTAAACTTGAAAGTTTGAAACAAACTAAAGCTTACCTGGCATTTTGGTCGACCTATCTTTAATAGCCATGTTAAAACCAAATGTGCCACCTCCCATCCTATAGACCTCCATTTCTTTAGAAATCTCCTCACGTTCTTGCTCAGATGACACCATCCTCTCGACACAAGTCAAGAATCCATCCATCACCTCGGCATCAAATCTGAAACCACAAGCATAAGAAAATGCAGGGTTGAGGTAGACACCTGCAGCATGAATGGGGCAATGGAGGGTATTGTTCCATCGCTGATCAATCACTCTCCATATGACCTGTTGTTTCTGTAACCCCTCGTCTCCCTTATCTGCATAATAAGCACGGATGGCTTCTTTGGCCCTATCCATGGCCTCATACAAGTAGCCCATTGCGGGCTTCTCTCCATCAACCAACCGAAGAACCTTTACCAAAGGTTCTGAAATGGCACACACCTCCTCTACTCCTGCCCAAAAGCTCTGATCATATGAAACGAGTCTGCATATGCCCTCTCCCTCCGGTTTGCGGCTAATAGATAAAGAACGCCAATCCGCTGAGAGAAACATGCTCTTCACCTCCCACATAGAATTCAACAGAGACCGAAGAGATATGAAAGTAGTGGCAAATCGTGTAATGGCAGGCTGCACCAACTCTTTGTTGTTGGTGCATTTTCTCATCAAGCTAAGCACAGATGAATGATTATAAATAAATTTTGTTATGCTCTTGGAGGATTCAACAATATCCCTCACAGTAGGAATTTTACCTATATCCTCCAACATCAAGTCAATGCAATGAGCAGCACAAGGTGTCCAAAACAAGTTAGGATACCTCTCCATAAGCATCTTGCCAGCTGCAACATAATTTGCAGCGTTGTCCGTTATGACTTGGACAACATTGCTTGGGCCTACTTCCTGAATGAAGAGGTCCAACAACTCACATAATAAATGTGCATCTTTAATGTGGTCAGATGCATCAACAGATTTCATAAACATTGTCCCCTTGGGACAACTAACCAAGAAGTTAAGAAGGGTCCTACCCTTCTGGTCAGTCCAACCATCTGACATGACTGTGCATCCAAAGTACTCCCATGATGCCCTAAACTCTGCCAATCTAGTAGTGCACTCAGTGTTTTCATTTTGAAGAAGAGGCCCTCTCAACTCTGCAAAGGTGGGGGCTTTGTACTCCGGGCCAACGACAGCAACAGCATCAAACATAGGCTGGTAGAATGGGTTTGTCTTGGCAATGTTGAAGGGAACATCACTCCATAGAAGACACCTACTAACCAACTTGTCAGCTTCTGCCTTTTCCTTTTTTTCATTGATGATTTGATCCCAGGTTGTGAACCAGGTGTTGTTCTAGGAACAAAAAAAGATGAGATAGAAGGATGAGTACTCATGGGTGAGGACGCTGTAGAAGCACTGCCACTCTCATGTCCCCCCACTCTTGAGCCCCCTACAAGTTGGTTTCTTACCGCTGCCCTGGTGTCTTTTCCTTCCTCTTTATCCATCAATGATTGAATGGCCCGTCGGATGATTTCTGGACTTGTTTTTGTGCAAAGTTCAATATTTTGGCCCGGAATTTGCCCCAAATGGAACTTTAATCTATTGATGCCTCCTGACATATGCTTGCCACACAACTTGCAAGTCAAATACATTCTATTGAGCACCCCAGTTTCGGGTATAACATCAGGCTCACCAAACTCCCACATAGAATCCAAAATCCTCGGCATTTTGTTTTAAGCTTTGAGCTGGAATTTAAAGTTTAAACCTGGGCACAAAAAAAATTGAAACAAATTCAATTAGCAATGATCCATCAAAAATTAAAATAGTAGCAATGAAAAGAATGCAAAGAAAGTGGTAAAACAATGGAGAGCATTTGCTCAGGAAAAAGGTGCAATTTGTATTTTTGATGGTCACCCATAGTCAAAGCTCAGTTGATGCACAGAAAGGAGACAGTTTCCCTAATCTTTTGATATTTTAAATTTTAATGATTAAAAAAATGTAAGGAAACTTGTCTGTAAAAGAAACAATATAGCTAAGGCCTGGAACTGTTAATGCTTTGATTCTGTTCTTTTTCATTTTATTATGTTCTTAACTTTGTGAATGTCTCAGACTCTCATTGTCATGCAATTTTGATGGGATAAAGTATCTGCAAATTAGGATGCACTGTGGATGTTATTCTGGCAAATACAGTTAGTATTTTTGGCATAACAGAAAGTCAGTACATGTTCTTAATCTTCCAGATTCTAATTATATTATCTGTTGGATTTTACTTTACTATATGGCAATCATGAATGAATCTCTGCATTTCAATTTGTTGGAGTTTTATACTCGACACTCATTTATCATTAGTGGCTTTTATGTTTGCAAGTATTCAACCTTTTTAAACTTTTCTTGTCACATGACTTTCTGATCGCTGTACAGTGGAGCAATGCTGCTTAATTGAATCTCCTCTCTAAAAGATCTTGCAAGACAAATCTGTACATTTCTCCTTGATGAAAAATTAAAATTTAACTTTCTGCTACAAGTTCTATAAAGTTTCATTCATCTGGAAATCTATTAATTTGCACACTGACTATCTGCTATCAGCATAGTTACACTGAAACAGATATGACAAATTTTTAGTGAAGCCTGATATGGTCGGGCAGGGAAATGGCAGATAATATATACCAGGCATTGCTCATCACTGATAAATTCTTTGTAAATGGCATGCAGAAATGGCATATGGATTTGTAATTTTGGGAATGGATATGTGTTTGTCATTTTTTTGGGCCAAATGTGGGCTTTGTTGTTAGGAATCAGGATACAATGTTTTAGTGTTATCATTACACAGCGAATAAATATTAAAAACCTCCGCAATAGAAAAACAAAGAATGAAAAAAAAACAAAGAAAGGATTATGTAAAGCCTAAAGGTGAACCGTGGTCCGTGAACGGTGATACATGGTGATAGATCGTGGCTGCAGACCTGAGGTTAACCCTTTGCTGAACCGTGACTCCGTGAGACGGTGAGACCACAGGCAAGCCGCAATGCTATCAATCCGAAATTGATTCAATCTGGATTCTGGCTCCTCTCCACGCGTGCACGATGCAAAGCAAACCCTTGTTCTCTGAGCTCTCGGTTCTCAGACCCAACGCAATGAAAAACGCACAAATTAAATCGACTTAAAAACCCTTTCCGGCATTTTATCAGCTAAAAAAATTTCACCATGATTTTTTGGATCGACTCGCGATTTTATCGGGCATATTTCGATATTATCGCGATTTATTCGTTTGTGAAAAAATCGGCAAAAAGTCGGCCGATTTATTCCTTTCGCTGAAAAAATCGGGTTTTTAGGAATAAATCTCGATTTTTTCGGGACTTTTTCCACACTGCTCTCACTGTCAACGATGAACTACAACAACAAACCCTTTACCCACATCTGCGAATGGAAGATGTGCTCCCCCTCCTCTTGATCCTCAGGTTCCACCTTTTTTAGCTTGGTGGTGGCTACCGTTGCAGTGGGTTCTGCATCAATGATCTGTTTCCCTTTGTCGGGTTCCAACTCAGAATTAGAGCATGCATCTGTCTCTAAGTCTTTTACCTCGACCTCCAGCGCATGCTTTGCGCGACATTCATTTGTGTTTTGAGTGGAAGTTTTATGGAACTCACACCACTTGTCGGTGTCCTTCTTCAACTAACCATTATTTTGGGTCTATAGCTTCGAGGAGTTGTCCTGGAAGGTCGCGACCTGGCTCTACCCTTTGCTTTATGGCTTAGGGATGCCTTTGTTCTGCTTTGGGTTTGCAGATTCAAAGTCTCACTTATCCTACTTGAATTTTTGCTCAATCTTGGTAGCATATCGGTATGCTGCGCCAAGCGAGGAGATGTCCAAAAACTCCATTTCCTCCTGAATGTATTTGTGCAAACAACTCCGGTACTTGAGCACCAGAGGTTTCTCAGAATATTTGATACCCAACTTTGTGCATAGGGTATGGAAAAGATTTGTCAACTCATGCACATCATGATCCTTTTGCTGTCGCAGCGTAGTCCATTGTATGTACTTGCCTTCATAGCTCTCGACAAGGTAATATTGCTCCTTGATGGCGTCTTGGAAAGAATTCCAAGTGGGTGTGATTGAAAACAGTGAGGGTTCTCTCTCGTCCTTCTACTCACAGTAGGTTTCCCACTAGTCCTTGATGTGGGGGGCAGCTTTGAGGAGTGCAAAAGTAATATTTTCCATATTAGAGAAATCATGAACTAAGAAATATCCTTCCAACAAATTTAACCATTTTTTTATGACATATGCATCTATCTGGCCTTCAAATACATGAATGTCAAAGTTGACTTGTACCTTAAAGGGATTGGCGCCTCCAGAGTGGTTGTTGGATGAAGATGTGTTGCATGTGAGCATCCCAATGATCTAGATTTATGAAGGAACGAAATGTAATACAAATATGAACAGAAACTCAAAGATAGGGTGAAAACAGAACTTCAATTTATTAACAATAAAGTACTAAAAAATTGTTACAAGCAAAATGGAAATAAACTAGCTCAGACGATGGTAGCTTATCTCTAAGAAGAGATGTGGCAGCTACATGCCTCTAAATTGTGTTACAATGAGGCTCAATGACCATTTTGTCATTGAGAAAAAAATGAGAAACCCTAAACATCCAAAAACCTAACCCTAGGATATGAAGCGCCAAAATCTTGTGGGCCCTGTTGGGGTAAGTTGGAATGTCGACTTCCTGGGGTTGTAACTTTGGCATACATTCTCCATTTGGCTATCATAGTACCTCGTTTCGAAGATCTCAAAGAGGAGGCCAAAACCAAATCAATAAATTGGTTTAGCACTTTTCTAGTGTCCCCGTTTTCCCTAAAAACATCTTTTAGTCCCTCAAAACTGCTCCGGAATTTTAGGGCTCGAAAACATGCCAAAAATAGTAAGTTGTGCTACAATTAAGGAAACTGAAAAGAAACAACGGTGGTGTTCCAAGTGGAATTGGTAGGTGGCCACCAATATCCACTTGGATTAGTCCTGGAATGTAAGAAGTTGCATCACAAGGCTAGACTAGTGGTGGAAGTTCATCTTCAAGTAGTTTGAGGTGAGTCATGGAATTCAGTGTCATGTTCAAGTCAGAGATCTCAGGCTCCACGTCCCACATTCTGCCCAGACCTTTTTTATACTTTGGTTCAGCGGGTGATAGAAGGCGAAAGTTGGAATGAACATACACAAGATCCTCAGCCTTTACCGCTCCCAGCCTGTTTTGCTTCATTGAATGGATGAAGCCATATGTAACCCAATTCCTTTCAACTGATGAGGAACTAGCAACCTGTGATAACAATCTGGTGGCTAGAGTCGAGAGATGAATGTTATCGTCACCATGGAAGTCCCACCAAGTAATAGGATCAAGATACCCTTCATCATCCATAAGTACTAGATATGAAAAGCTACCAGTAGATTGTACCAATCCTCCAAATCCTTGACGTACTTCCATTGCAACTCCCACACCTCTGTACATTTTCCTCAAAATTGTCTTGTATCCTTTTACCACTTCAGAATCCTTGTTTGGCATTCTTCTACCAGGTAAAGACAAAATTTTGGAATGATAATATTTGGGGTACGATGCGTGAACTAAAAGGTGTAATGGTTTGGTCATTTTGTTCCACCTTTCAGTGACTATGTCCTTCACTTCATAATAAAATGTTTCAAAAGGGTAATTTTCACTTGCCTTGATAATTTCTTTTATCCTCTCAACATACTATCAATGTTTTCTTAAACTTCCCCCATGCAAGATGTATCTGTGTCAAATGTCCTAATCAAGGTCAGGAATAGTTCAGTAAACCACAGAAAATATTGGACCTTGTCCCACCATGCATGATCAAGAATGATGGACTTGATTTTTTGCCCTCTATCAGAAGTGAAAGTCCTCCATAATTCCCAAAGAAGGTTAATGACCATTGCTTGTAATGCTTGTCTCGACTCTCACCTCCACAAGCTTCTTTATGACAAGAGTGTGGGAGACAAAATGGGTTTCAGCAACTTACAATTTTCAAAAAGTCAAATCCCAAATGAGAAATCATATATAAATTTGTAATTAAAATTAAGAATTTTGTAAAATTATTAGTTAACAACAAGTAATTGAGAAAGGTGAGATTTGTCTAGAAATTCACATGGATCAACCCAAAGATGATCTTAGTCGTTGATAGGGATCTAATCATGGCCATTGGTGAGCCAATGAGAGAGTATAAGACGAGTTTGATGGGGTTGGAGCAAGACTAATGATTGAAACACTAGTAGTGCGAGTTCCTTGGTAGATCGAGCTACCAGTTGTAGAGATCAAGCAAGGGAGAGAAGTTCAAGCCAAAAGGGATGTTGCAGTCGCAGCAATGTGTCCCTTGGTAGATCGAGCTACTCAGTTGCAGAGATCGAGCAGGGAGAGAAGCTTGAGCCAAGCAGGACGCAGGAGTAGCCACAGTAGTAACATTCTAGCAATCAAGGCAGATCAAAATTCTCAGAGAGTAGAGTTTAGCCAGATAATATTTCGAGCCAGTGATCAAGTGGCAATGCCTGAGGGAGTAGCGCAGTGATTGAAGGCGTAGTGCAATGACTTAAGGAGCAACAAAGTCATTTCCACCAGAGTTGCTCAGCGGCAGAGTAGCAGTAGTTGGGAAGCCAAATTATTTTTGTAGAGAGGACAAGCAGTGAGAAACCCTAGTACGAAGTGCCAGAAAGTGATCATTTTAGTTGCAGGAGGTCAGGAGATCATCCAGAAGGCACAACAAATCACTTCCAAGGCCAGAGAGAGGCATCTAGAGCCAACTCACAGGTAGTGCGATTTATTTGGGCCAAGCAGTGAGCATTTTTGGCCAGTGCGAATTGTCGGGAGGAAGTGCGAGCAGGGCTAGAGGGGTCGAGTTAGGTTGCAGGAGGAAGGAATTTCGTCCAAATAATTTTGGCAGTATATTTTGCTGGAAGATAGCCAGAATGGCATCCATATTTGTATTCACAATTTTTGTTGCTACAAATAATAGTAAAACCTTCATTTGCTGCATCGGTTTCCTACATTGGGTTTTTCCGAAGACAATTGTCCAAAAATAGCGGTGTCAAATTTTTATTATGTGTGCATTTTATTTCTCAATTTCCAGGGTATTTTCAGCAGCATTTTATTTGTGAAGAAACTGTAGTGAGAATTATTCGTTACTTTTCTGTAACAAAATAGGCCAAATACTAATTTTATTAGTTAAAGAATAATTTCCAGTTGTTGCATTTCAAGTGAATTTTCACATGGTATCAGAGCAAATTTGATCAGATCGGAAGCTCAGAGGCAAAAGGAAAAATTTGTGCAGATTCATAGGGAGTCTCGCAGATCAATTTCCAGATTTGCATAGAGCCAGCCAGGCTGTTCGAGTTGCTAGGCAGAGGGTTCGATTTTCCAGTGACAAGTTGCAGGGAAAATTGTGAATTCCCTAGGAGCAATTCCAGCAAGCAGTAGGGGAGCAGATCAACATTTCCGCAAAGAAAATTCTTGATCTAGGCACAGTTGCTTTTGTTGTAGCAGATCAACACCAAGTGGAAGAGAAAAAAACACACATAGGAATTTCTCAAAGGGTTTCTAGATCCCGTTCCAGGAGGAAATTCGTGATTTCCAGTAGGAGAATGCAATAGCAGAACTACCATTCCAGGAGGGAGTGCGAGTTGCAGTGGAGGAAACCGAGCAGGAAAAGGAGGAGATTCTGGTTTATTTTTCCAGTTATTTGAGTTTTGTAGATTTTGCATCTTTCTAAAGATGGTCATACGAGATTGCCAAAATAGGTCGCGCGAGTTAGCCAGAATGCAGATTTGGGCAGTGGATCGACTTCTAATTGCCAGGGACAAGTGTTGGAGGAAGTGCGGGTCGCAAAGCAAAGAGAGGTCCTCGTTGGGGACAAGGCTCATAGGGAGGAGAAAAAAAAAGGACCTGTCGAAGGTCAAGTGCTTCAGGGGTGGTGAGTTCGGTCACTACAGTACTTAATGTCGTTATAGGAAAAAGGACAAGGAGAAGTAGGAGCAGGTAGCGACTTCCAGGTTGGAGGAAGATTTCGCTTTGTATGCAGCTGTACCTCCAGGAGAGAGGTAGGGGGACATTGAGCTGTAGACTCCAGAGTTGCGTAGAGATGGGCAGGGTCCATCAAAGTGAGTATCAGACAGAGGTTTCCTCACAGATAATTACCCTTAATACAGGGGCCCACACTACTCCATAGTAGTTGGATTAGTGTTAGATGTCGCAGTCAGTTCTTGAGGGACAATTGCAGTACTAGTCGTACTCAGATGTTGAGGAGCACAATGTAGTTGCAGTGCAATCACACTCAGTGGACAATGCAGAGGCTAGTAGCAGTCAGAGACTCAGGAGGCAGTTAAAGCCCATAGATATAGTCGATTCAGTATTCAGGATTTCAGTTGCAGTAGTTGTAGCATAGTAACAGAGTTGGCAGCGATATAGGGTGTACAATGCAGTGTCAGAAGTAGCGCAAATATAGGGTGTGTTGTTGCACAGAATGTCTAGGCACCACGACAACGACTTAGATCGGGGGTTGTCACCCTGATCCCCAATCTCTTCGTTTAAGTTGTCTCCCTACAGCAGGCTAAGGGGGGTAGACCCTATGGAAATATAGAATGAAGAAGAACTAGTTGGAAACCAACTAGTTCGAAAGGCATAGTGAAGCGACCAAGTACTTGATTAAATTTAGCAAGACTTATAGGATTTGATTAGATTTTAAATGATTGATACTAGTGCCTTATGGAGTCAACAATCTTGCTAGTGAAATTAAGACCAAGTAATCGATTAGCAATTGTTGTTTAGATGAATGACTATCTTATATGAAATGCAGATCCTACAGCTAATATGAGATACAAGAATCTTGGTTAATTTTAGTTAAATGTCTATTTAAATGTGAATCCTTCGATCCTTTCTGTGTTGAGTCTGATTTTGTAGTAATTTGCAGAGAGAAGATAAGGAAAAGCATACTAAGGTGTGATTAATAATACCTCTCCTGAAATTCTAACATACCCGGTGCCTCCAGTGCTTTGGAGAGTTGTGGCTTTGACGACTGCAAGGTCACCATTATAAGTACTATTAAAACAGGCTTCTCAAATAAAGATTGATGGATACCTATCTCTCTATCAACCAAACTTATGCTTGGAAGTAAATTTTATCTATGCAAAGTTAACTTATATGCGAATGCACTAGATGATGGAGTGAAGTTACACTCGAGGATCACAAACACTTGTGTCACAAAAGCTCTCAATCACCAAAATTAAATGCTTGCTTTATTGGATGAAGACTTAAAAATAAACCGTTGAAGATATTACAATTAAACCACAAGCTTATTTCAAATCTTCTTGATACAATTATAACTCAAAGAGAACAAAAACTTCTTTGCTATTTAATATCAATGTCAACAGATGCTCAAAAGTACTCAGCTTAGGAAACAGAGATATGCAATATATTATAATTCCATGACCAAGTTATTTAACAATCGCTTGAAAATATTCACAAAATGTCTAACATGTAACAAGCATTAAATAATTCAAACAATGACGATCAATTTCAATAGATGCACAATGTTCTAGCAATTAAATTTCTAGAGATCCTAATATTTTAAACAACCATAAAATTTAAATGTTGATCAATTCCAATCCTAGAATTAAAATGATTTATTCTTAGTGACCCAAATCTAGGAAAATTCTACCACTTTCCTATAGTTAATCTTTAGATATAAAAATTTAACCATGTTTAACTATAGAGAAATGAAAAGATGTCAATACCACAAAAGTTCTCTTTTAGATTTTACCCTTAGCACAAAAGACACGAAGAAGAAATTCTAAAATTGACGATTTGATTAGTCCTTAGGAAAACTTTTTGAGGCACTAAGTTTTATGAAACAAGACTTAATGTGGTAAATGATTAATTAAGACCTTTTAATGTGACCAAAATAAATCAAAAGATTTAATAAATTTTAAATTTTTTAATGGGCCAGAGGCCACATAAAAAAATTTAAAATCTTCTAACGTAAAAAATCGCCTTTGATTTAAGCTTTTTAAATGGTCTCGAAATCACAATAAAAATGAAACCCTTTCTTTTAAATCATTTTTAATTTTTTAATTTTTTAGATTTAATTGTTTTAGATTTTTTAAATTTAATAAAAAAATTAAACTCAAAATAAAAAATACAAAAATGAAAACAAAAGTGAAATCAAATTTAAAAAAAAAAAGAGAATTGAAAAGCCACAAAAAAAAATCGAATTTCAAAATTAAAAAAGAAAAGAAACAAAAGTTAAACTAAATAAAAATAAAATAAAACAAAATACGTTAAGCCTATCTAACGCTACCTAACCAACAAACGAAAGATCAAAAATAAATCGAAAATCGTATTTTGTGAATGTAGGCTAGCCCGATGGCAAAAAGAAGAGGGAGTATGGACGTGTTTGTTTTGTGTGCAGGTGGATGGAAAGAGCAGCTCAACGGAGGCAGAAAGGAAGTGCAGCATGAGAAAAAGAGAACTACGCGGAGCTAGATGGAGGATAGGAGCAGCGTTTGAGCAAATGCTGA
The DNA here is from genome assembly GCA_000404065.3 of Pinus taeda. Classification (NCBI taxonomy): domain Eukaryota; kingdom Viridiplantae; phylum Streptophyta; class Pinopsida; order Pinales; family Pinaceae; genus Pinus; species Pinus taeda. The sequence goes on from APFE030259924.1 coordinate 22,514, forward strand.
TGGGCAGAGTTTTCAAAGGGCTACGGATTTGATATGTGGCTAGCAGCTCATAGCTTTGATGGTGACGTGGAGAGGTGGAGCTGGTATACAACATGAGAGTGATGACGCAGCGAGGAAAGCAGGGATGAAGATTTGGATCGAAGCAACGTTTGAAGATGTAGACAGAGCGAGGTGGGCAATATAGTTCGTTGCTTGTGTTTGCAGGTGGAGCAACAATAGGCACACAGATCTGTGGGCAGCAAAAAGAGGAAAAGCATGGAGAGGGTTAGGGAGATAGGAAGCCACGAGGGAATGAAGAATGTGGCTGGGTAGCATAGGCAGAGCAATGGAGCATATGGTTGTACGCTGCAATGGAAGGATCAAAGGGGAGAAATGGAGCAGCGATGACAGCAGAGGTTTGGTGGGGAAAATGTAGAGGGAGATGGCAGCGAAGCTGGGGTTTGTAGATTCGAAGAGAATACAGGCAACAAAAAAAAGGTTGTGGGCCCTAAAAAAGTTTGAAATTGCAAAACGAAAACCCTAGGCAACAAACAAAAATGGAAGGTGGTCGCCCAATAAAACCTAGAAATTTCCAGATTGAGTTGATATGTTTTGACTCAGATTTATAATCCAAATCCCTGTAAAATTGTCTCCAGATTTAAAAAATTTAAGAAACCCTTAGACTGCAAAAATATCTGGATAATCTCCTTGCAAAAAATAATTTTGAGGCCAAATCTTACCCTCAAGGGCCTAGATCTGGCTTTCAAATCAAACTTCACCTTTAGATCTGCAACCTGTACCTGAAAACAAAAACACCCACAACTCGGATATACAAAAATAAATAAAACCCCAGGAACCCAAGTCAAAAAACCCAAAAGCTTTACAGATCTATGCACAAAAATAGCAGATCTATTAGATTTAGCGAGTGTGATTCCAACTCTGCTCCCAGATTTGATAATCTAAGGCCCTCAATAGTCAGATTCATCAATTTCGCACGTAAAAAAATTAAATTTTTATAATTTATCGGAGGTGTTGAGCTCAAAACCCTTCATGCATCACCAATGAAAATCTTATGATAAGCTTGGGATCAAATTAAGTTGGGCTCTTCAGAAAAAGCGGATCGAGAGTTCGCTGGTCCAACTGAAAACTTCCCCGAAAGCGCGATGATCTAAAAAAATCAAAATTTTCCTGCAAAACTCAATCTAGCCATCAACATAGAGCGAGAAAATGATAATAAAATTCAGATAAATAGAGATACCTACTATTCCATTCAAATTTAAATTATCATTTAAACCCCAACGACTGAGCAAGATACTTATACTCAAATCACTCTTCAGAAGCTATTATTAATGGCTAAGAAAAAAATTTACGCATGAAAAACGATACATCTTACAGTGTTTCCATGAAGAGTAACACCGACAAAAATTAACCCCAAAGTCTTCCTTTATTATCCAAAAGAAATACACGAGAGCTTTTCGCTTAGCACACAACTCAAAGGTCGAATCTTTTGACTGACAAATGACTTCCTATTTAAAAATAAATCCTCCAATGGCTAGTTCAAGTGATCTTCGTCAAAGCAATATTGACCATTGATGAAGATTAAAATTTCTTTTAATCTCATCTGTCGAAATTTTGAATTCTTGAGGAAATTCGATTTTTTCAATTAAATGCATTTAATAAATTCAAAAAATAATTTTTTAATTAATTTCCTCAAAATTTCGACTTTGACTGAACCCCAGAGACCAAAGGCTTAAAATTTAGCAAAATAATCAATTTACCTTAGTCTCGGGACCTTTCAAATTTTGATTTTTAAGGACCAACAAATTTTGTTTTCGGAGAATTTAAATTTACCTAGGACCTAGAATTAATTAAATTTCTAGCTTAGGATTTTAATTAATTTTTTGGCCAGAAAATTTAATTAATAACCTATAAGGGATAAATTATTTTTCCAACCTTCAAGACATTTCACATTATGATTTTCATAATATTTTACATCACAAAGGGGAAACCCATTTGAAATAGACCCTCACAGACTACCCATTTCTACGACACAAATATAATCCAGCAGACCAAGCAATTTGTAATAAAATAACCTAACCAAATAGTTAGGATTATTCCCAAATCACTTTTACATATATTTGATCTAGAACACTAAGACTCACTTAAGATCCTAGTGACAAAATCCATTCCAGCTTTGGGGTAAAGCTAAAGGAAAACTCTTCCGACCATTCGAGAATGGATTGGTGAGACAAAAAACCTCTCGAGATGTAGATCATCACCAGAAAAGTAGGTTTACTTAGGTAATTACATACACGACACGGATCTGCTAAGATTATTTACATTATACACATGCAGAATGGGTTTATATTATAAGATGATGATCAAGCTAATGATGATAGCTGGACGGCATGAATACATCGATCAGGTGCTATTCCTTTTGTGAAAAAAGGGGGTGTACTGCTCTGGGTCGTTGACACGTAGTGGTCAACATCTGGCTCTACTTGGGGACACGTTGTTGCACTGGAGGAAAGTGAGAATCCAGAATCTGCATCCAGTTCCACGCAACACACAATCTAACATAAGTAGCGTCCATCCAAAAAATCATCATATAATGTTAAGCACAGGGAAGATATAAGCTCTTCATTTATTAAATATCCTAATAACATGGAAAACATAAATCTAACTACAAAATGAAATACTGAAATAACAGGGCATAAGGTTAGAAATACAATACAAAGATGCCCCATGACATTAAATGCGTTGAATATAGTGCATACTGAGCATTTGCCTGCTTTCAAGAAAATCTGTCGGCAGTTTCTCAGATGTGCCATGTCCAATCCTGCACACGGTAGGACTCTTTCCTATCTGAAAATCAAGCTTCTCGTGGCCATCTGATGCATCAAATCGCTTTCTCATTCTCTTTCTCTTATGTTTTTTTCTTTGTGGCAGGTTGTATCACTGATGATGTGGAACATTCTGCTTCAAAACTCTCAGATGAAGTATGTAGGGTATGCATGACATGTCTTTCTTCATTCTGCATCTGATTCTTATCAATTTCTGTTTTATCCAGATCACCTTCAATTAGCCACTTTTCAATGGAACAAATGACCTCCTCATAATAAGATGGAGCTTGCTACAACAGATAAGGAGGCTTATGATCTGTGGACGTTTCCTTGTTTCTTTCATCCTTTGACTGATGTTGAAGTTTCTGTACCTATATTGTTATGGCATCCATCTGGGTAGAGTGTTCAACCTTCATAGCACTGACTTTCTTGGCATGGTTTTCCTCCATGGTAAATAACTTATTCTGAAGACATATCTGACCAAACTCCATATTTTTTATTACTTTGTCATTATCTGCTTTTATGGTCATAAAGCAATGTTGCATAGAGTTTATCTCTTTCTCATTATTTGCTTGTATGATAGCTAACTGATTATTATAATCGAATTTCATGATGGTCATTTCTTCATCCATAGTTGACAATCTGTTCTGAATCGAACTTATTTCTTCTTGATAACTTGTTTCCATGTCAGTCACGTGATTTGAATGATTAAATTCCATGATTGTCATATTTTCCTGTAGGGCTAATAACTTGCTTTGCATAGAATTAATTTCCTTGTCATGATTAGCTCTTATGGTTTTCATTTCCTTAGCATGTTGACTCTGCATGTTGGTCCTCATATCCTCCATATTCTAAGCACACTTTTGTACTACAGTGGCTACGTGGTCGGAGTGTTTAATTTTCATGATTTCCATCTCCTCATCACGTTTTTCCAGTTGAGTGTACAAAGTTCTCATATCCTTGACATAATCAATTATAAATTTTTCTTGATTAAGCTCCATATTTTTTACCAGTCGTGTTTGACTGAACTGCATGTCTTTAACCAACTACTTTAGTTCTTCTATAAGATGTTTATCATTCTCCCTTTCATTGTCGACACTGATTTGATAACTTGTTCCTGCTTTTCCACTATCATGGATTCGTCCTGCAATGGTACAAGTGGATAGCACATTCTGAGATGGAGAATTGTCTTGACATCTTTCATTGACAGCTGGATTCTTTACAAGATCACTCTCATTCTGTTACATAATTTTAGGGGCACAAGGCGAGCTACCTTGATTACCATATCTATTTGTAAAAGCATTGATGATGTCTTGTAAATAAGTGAAAGAATCTTTAGGACAATTATTAAACCAATTCAAAGCATCACCCTCTAAAGAAAAGGCAAATAGATGCATTTTAACATCTTCATATTTATATTGGGGAGAACTACAATATTTGATTATTGTATGAGTAAACCTGCATAGATGCTTTCTAACAGTGACTGAATCACCACCCGAGAACAAAGACAATTTATAAATGGCCTCTTCCGATATATCATGGAAAAAATCAGTAAAATGACACGGAGTAAACGAATCATCCATGATGACTTGCTTGAAGGGATAAGGAGAGACCAAATGGATGCTAGAGAGACCCCTGCTCAAGAAAATCAAGAGATCCACAAGAAGCGAGATTCTAGTAGAAATTCTTGTAAGAAATGAAAGAAGTGGAGTCGCCACTTGAACATGAATCTAGTTCCAAGATCCAAAAGGCAAAAACAACTGGATATAAGTGAGGGCTTCTTGTCTGAGAAATAATAAATGAAAGAAGTGGAGCCGCCATCCAAACAAGAAACGAATTGAAATGTCCAGGTGTTAAAAGTGCAGATGAAATGACTAATGAGATGACGAAAGATAAGACGATGAAAAGATCAAATGACGCCAAGAAATGTTGTGTCGCTGACTAAAATGAATGATAGAAAGATGAAAGATGAATGTTGTGAAGTCAAGGCCCAATAAATTGGTCCCCGGTTGCAATGCCAAGAAGTGTTGGCTTTGTCAGCTCGAATGAAAGATGGGAAATGATAAGAATGATGAGGAAATGTCGTTGAAACGCCGAGAATAAAATATCCCCGGCAACGACGCCAAAAAATGTTGTCGTTGCCGGCTAAAATGAATGATAGAAAGATGAAAGATGAACGTCGTAGAGCCAAGGCCCAATATATTGGTCCTTGGCAACGACGCCAAAAAATGTTGCTCTTAATAGCCAAATCTATGAAAATTTCCACAAAATATTTTGAAATTTTGAAATTTTAGAGAGGTACTTGCTCAAAAAGACCCTGCAGAAAAAAGATTATCGTTAGATAAATCTTGAGGCTTATATGAAGTTGGCTCTTCAGAAAAAACGCATCAGGAGATTGCTGGTCCAACTGAAAACTTCAGATCTACACAAGTAAATAACAGATCTATACAAGTAATTTACAGATCTATACAAATAATTTACAGATCTATCAGATCTGAGGAGTATGAGTCCAACTCTGCTCCCAGATTTGATAATCTAAAGCTCTTAATATCCAGATCTATCAAAATCTCGAAAAAACATTTAAAAGAAAATTAAATTTTAAGAGGTCTCGGGACTAAGGTAAATTGATTATTTTGCTAAATTTTAAGCCTTTGGTCCCTGAGGTTTAAGTCAAAGTCAAAATTTTGAGGAAATTAACTTTCTTTTTTTTGAGTTAATTAAAATGCATTTAATTGAAAATTTTGAATTTCCTCAAGAATTTAAAATTTCGACAGATGAGATTAAAATAAATTTTAATCTTTATCAATGGTCGAGATTGCTTTGACAAGGATCACACGAATTAGCCGTTGGAAGATTTATCTTTAAATAGGAGGTCATTTGTCAATTGATCCATTCAATCTCTGGATCGTGTACTAAGCTCTCAAGCTCTCTTGTATACTTCAATGTGTTGTAGTGTTCCTCTTCATGAATTTATGGTAACATTGTTTTAATTTCTACTTAATATTATGTGAAAACTATCAATCAATAGCTCTCTTAGAATAATCTAAACACAGGTATCTTATTCAGTTTGTTGTACCTAGGGTAACATTTTTAATATTGATTGAAGTAGCAAGTATCTCTATTTCTTCAAAAAAAAATTGTTCTATTTCTCTACTTGATTTGATGATTGATCTAGTGTTTGCAGAAGATCTCTTAGGTTCTCATTGAGTGTTTGGGGATAGTCTTCGATTGGACCAGCGAACTCTCAACACATTTTCTGAAAAGCCTACTTCATATAAGCCTCGGGATTTATCTAACGATAATTTTTTTTCTGCAAGATGTTTTTGGGCTAGTATCTCTCTAAAATTTCATTTTTTTTAAATATTTTGTGAAAATTTTAATAGATATTGCTATTAAGAACCTTAGATTATCAGATCTGGGAGCGGAGTTGGATTCATACTCCTTAGATTTGATAGATCTGTAGATTATTGGTATAGATCTATAAATTATTTGTATAGATCTATTATTTACTTGTGTAAATCTGAAATTTTGTAACATAATTTTGAATTTTAACACTTCGGTTTTTGGGATTTTCTCTATTTTTGTACATATTGGGTATTGGGTTTTTCTCTTTTCACTTGTGCAGGAATAGATTTGAGAAAACAGCGAAGAAAATCTTTAGATCTGAACTAGCTCTAGACCTTGGAGAGCAAGATCTGGGCTCAAAGATTGTGTGCAAGAATAGATCTGAGAAATCAGTCAAGGAAATCTTCAGATCTGAGCTAGATCTAGACCTTGGAGGGCAAGATCTGAGCTCAAAGATTGTTTGTAGGAATAGATCTGGGAAATCGGCCAAGTAAATCTTCAGATCTGAGATTTTTTTCAAGCAGATCTGGGGGTTTTGAGACAGATTTAGGCCCCAGAGGGCAATATCTTGTCCCAAATATTTTTGCAAGGCCAACCATTAAAGATTTTGCAATAAATCTGAAGATCTGAAGCAAAATATTTTTTTTTCAAAACAAGGGTTTCAAGTTTTGGGGCTCCTAAGCCCAGATCTGCGTTTTCCTAGCCCAATGGTAGTTCTATTGGGCCTAGTGATAGATCTTATTTGCCCTAGATTCCCCTTGCTACATTTATGATTTGAATATTTGATTTTCTGAAGCTAATCATTGGTGAGTTATTGCAGAAAATTTGGTAAAAATTAGTGTTTCAGGCATTGAAATTTTTTGGGCAACTTGGGCAAGTGATCTTCAAGGCCTAGGGCCTAAGGGTTTGATCTCTAAACCATCTTTTTCTTCATTGTTTGCTACAATAGTCATATACATTTCTAATAATGGTGAAAAACACATCTAAGTGATTTGAAATTAACTAAAAAAATTGTTAAATACATTAATAAGTCATTTATGTTTGATGTGTATCAAAAATTTGGTCTAGATCTACATTTTGGGTGACTATTATCTCTGAATAATTCTGTTTCTGAAGTCTGAAATAAAACAGTGGCAAACTTTCATGTGTGTTAGCCTAAAATCAGTTTCTAAGTTGTATAATACATTAAGGAATTAATTTCTTGAGTTGGGCATTCATCATTAGGTTTATTTCATGTGTAATAAGTATATCTGATCTAATATAATTCTGGAAATCACTTTATAACAAACTGAAAAATTTTGATAATTCATGTGGGCAAGTTTGGAAAAATTTTGTTAAATTTTTGGCATAAAGATATCATTGATAACTCGTAGTTTTCATTGTCATATTGCTATTGTCATAATTTTTTTCTTACTGCTGTCCTAAAAACTAATTACTGAAAATCAAGTACTTTGTCATGGAATTGTGATAAATGCATATCTTTTGTTTCATAAATTGAGTATTTTTTGAGCATCTTTTGATATTGATTGCAAAGAACTTTTTGTTCTCTCTGAGCTATAATTGTATAAAAGATATTTGAAATAAGCTTGTGGTTTAATTGTAATATTTCCAGGGGTTTATTTTTAAGTCTTCATCCAATAAAGCGAGCATTTTATTTTGGTGATTAAGGGCTTTCGCGACACAAGTGTTTCTAATCCTCAGGTCTAACTTCTTCTCATCATCTGGTGCATTTGCATATAAGTTAGTTTCACATAAATAAAATTTACTTCCAAGCATAAGCTTGCTCGATAGAGAGATAGGTATCCATCCATCTTTGCTTGAGAAGCCTGCTTTTAATAGTACTTAAAACGATGACCTTGCAGTTATCAGAGCCACAACTCTCTGCAGCGCCAAAGACATCAGGTATGTTAGGTTTTTAGGAGAGGTATCGTTAATCACACCTTAGTGTGCTTCACTTTATCTTCTTTCTGCCAATTGCTACGAAATCAGGCTCTACACAGAAAGGATCGAAGGATTCACATTTAAATAGGCATTTAACTAAAATTAACCAAGATTCTTGCATCTCACATTAGTTTTAGGATCTGCATTTCATATAAGATAGTCATTCATCTAAGCAGTAGTCATTAATCGATTACTTGGTCTTAATTTCCCTAGCAAGATCGTTGACTCCATAAGGCACTGCTATCAATCATATAAAATCTAATCAAATCCTATAAGTCTTGCTAAATCTTAATCAAGTATTCGATCGCCTCACTGTGTCTCCCTAACTGGTTGGTTTCCAACTAGTTCTTTTTCATTCCATTTTTCCATAGGGTCTACCCCCCTTAGCTTGCTGTAGGGAGACAACTTAAATGCAGAGATTGGGGATCAGGGTGACAGCTCCCGATTTGAGCGTTGTTACGGTGCCTAGACTTTTTGTGCGACAATAGTGTGATTCAGCTATGGAGTGGCAGATGAATTAGAGTTGCGCAGTGGTTGATGGACAGTGGCAGGATGCTACAGTTTTCAGACATCAACAATGTGTATGAAGGATATTATGGGAGAGAACACCTTCCTTGGTAAGAGGAAGTGTTAGTTTTTGTAGCATCGAATGGTGTTCTTGTCTTAAACTTTGTGGAGAGGCTAAAACACATGAGATCTCCATAACCCAGAATTCTTTTTTGAAAATCCACCTACAAGTAGCTCAATTAAGTTAATTAGTTAGTAATTAAATTTTTCCTAAGTCTAACTTGGGGAAAATGATTAATTAGCATGAATTAATTGAGAAAGGTGAGATTTCCCTAGAAACCCACATGGATCAACCCAAAGATGATCTTAGCCATTGATAGGGATCTAATCATGGTCGTTGGTGAGCCAACAAGAAATTATAAGAGGAGGTCGACCAGGTTGGAGCGAGACACACAAGTGATATGCCAGTAGTGTGAGTTCCTTGGCAGATCTAGCTACCCAATTGTAAAGATCAAGCAAGGGATAGAAGTGTGAAAATTTCAAAACTGAAATCCTATTGCAGCAACTGGAATTTATTTTTCTAATTGTTAATTATTTTAACAATTTATTTTCTATGGCAAATATCAAATAAATATGCAACCTTCACAAATAAAATACTGTGGAAATAATAGCGCTGGAAACTGAAAAAATACTAGCACACACACAATAAAAATTGACACCATTATTTTTGGACAATTGTCCTTGGAAAAACCCAACTTGGGAAAACCAGTGCAACAATGAGGGTTTTTATTATTATGTAGCAGTGAAATTCTGAGTACAATCTATGGATACCCGATCGATAATCCAAATAGCAAGAAAATCTGGGCAGAATTATTTTAAGGAATTACCCTTCTTCCGCAACCAATCCCATCACAACTTCTCTTCAGAAACACGTCCTCTTGGACCCTTTGCATTAGCCTTTGTGCAGACCCTATGACGTCTAGCCTCTGTACTACCTATGATGAAGTCGTACTGCCTGTCTCTGCCGAGGAAATCACTTCTCCAATACTTTGGACCCTCTACCGAACCTCTGGAACTAAAAATGAATTTATCTCCATCTAAATAGAATTGCTTCTTTGAAGCAACGACGCATTCCTCTGCATTGCCTCACTGGAAATAACTCGGCCTCTTGCTGTTGCCTCTCCGGATCTAGAAAATTTCCTCTAGATCACTGTCTTTGCCCCTCACTATCTCTACTTTAATTTTTGGCTCTCCAACAACTGCTGCTGCTCTATGGAAATTGATCTACCAAGGAAATTGAACTGCTGGTGTGTTTTTCCCAAGTGCCCATCGACTTCCTCTTATAATCCACTGTTGGAGCACCAATAGTTAACCTTAAATCTTAATCAATGGCTAGGATCATCTTGGAGTCTATTCGTGTGAGTTTTGTAATGTCTCAAATGAAGAAAATTTGGAACAAGCACTTCACTTAAAAAAAATCATTCACAAATAGAAGGCTGCCATGTAAAAATAAACAAATAGAGCCCTTCAATCCCACAACACAATGGACAAGAAAACTCTCAGCTTTATTATATTAGATAACTAGGGTTGGACATGTCAAAAACCCAAAATAGTTGAGATAGTTGAGATAAAACTAGCCTTAAATAGATCTACAATAATGCTACAATTGGCCTCCACGGAAACTGAAATCAATGAACTGCAACCTGTGAACCCTGAATGGATCCACCAAGGGAAGAAATTGGTGCTTGCCCACTCTCATTGAATCACCTGAGGGTTTCTGTCCTAGGGCTACCAATGGAGTTGAGAACCGGGTTCTCAACCTCTCATACACAAAACAATATCAAATCCAAGATGTCTCCAAATGATCTCCTCTTCCTCTTTTATAGATCTGATGGAGAGATCTCCAAGCCTCTAGAAGCATCTTATTTTATTATTATTCTAGAAGCTCCTCCATTGACTTTATCTCAAGTGACCTTTAATTTTATTTGATTTCACTTATGTCACTTTTGGCCCTTTTTCTCCAATTAATTATTTTTCCTTAATTAAATGACTAATTAAAGTCATTTTTAACTAAGGAAAATGGAAAATCACCCACCATACTCTCTTTGGCCACTGGAAGTCTCTTCTCAGCATCCCATCCTGTAGATCTTCTCATTCTGATTCCAACGAGCTATTATACTGAGGTGTTCAATCAATTAATCTCCTTGGAATCTATGCCCAATAATAACGCTAATTTTTTAAAGCTGTCAGAATGTGACGGAATGAAAGGAAAACTGTGCAGATGATGGAATATGCCAAGTAAATGCCATCAAATCCCACAAAAACTCCTCAAAACTCTATCGGGACCCCTGATTACATAAACCTGCTCCACTGACTTGGCCATCCCCTGCTCTGGAAATCCACCCTTGTTGTACTATGAAGAAGAATAAAAATGGTGGCATGACAAGTTTCTAGAAGATTCTCACCTTGAATTAATTAATTCTGATTAATTAACCATATTCCCTAAGTTTAGACTTTGGAAATATTTTAAGTTGGTTAATAATCTAATTAAATCATTGTTGTCGCACAGATTGTCACGACAACGCTCAGACCAGGGGCTGTCACCCTGATCCCCGATCTCTCGATTTAAGCCTATCTCCCACGGCTAAGGGGGGTAGACCCTATGAGATAATGGATGACCAAATGGGGACCAGTTGGGTTGGGAGACACGAGGGGCAACAAGCACTTGATTGATTTTATTAAGTTAATAGACCAGTGCCTTATGAAATAAATGATTAAACGATTATTTATTGAATATTGCAGAAATATAAACCATGTAGAACAATCATTTATCATCAAATAACCCAAGCGATGTAAGATTTTCAACAAATGCACAACGCCTTTAAATGATCCAGCAATTAAACTTCAAGAAAAATTAAATGCTTTAAATGATCATAAAATTTAAATGTGACACAGCTACCAATTTCATATAGCCAATTTGTAAATAAACATTTTAAGTGCGTTTAGACTATAGAAAAATGGACCACAAAAAATGAATTTTCAATTTTTTTACTAGCCTCTAAATAATTTTTATTTTTTAATTTTAAATATTTTTAATTTTTAATTTTTTTTGTTTTGTTTGCAGGTGCTGGAGCAGCGTGGAAGGAATCCGTAGGAAGTAATGCTGAAGAGAAATGCGGAAATGGAGTTGTGAGGAGACAGGGATTTGATTTGCAGCAGAGTGAGAGGATCCCTAAATATTTTCCAGAAATCTTGACAAAATTTTTAACTCGTTTTCCTTAAGACTCCTTGAAACCCTCATAAAAAAAATTTAGATCTGAAAATGAATGATTTTAAAACCCTTGGAATGCAAGATTGCTGGTTGATATTTTTGGAAAGCAATTTTAAATAAAACCCCAGCAAACAGATAGCTTGGAGAATCTCGAATATCTTTAGCAGAAAACCTGCAAGAACTGATCCTGAGGCCAGATCTTACCCTCCAGGGCCTAGATCTGGCTTCAAACAAAATTTTCTCCTCAGACCTGTAACCTGCAACCTGTAATGGCAAAACAGAACACCCAAAGATAATATGTGCAAGAAACGAAACTGAAAAGCCTAACTAAATAATTACAATATTCACAAACTGCAGATTCTAAAATAGCCAGATTTCTTGTTATGCCACATAAATATTTTCAGAATTTAAATTTTAATGTGAGATACTTCAGAAAACCCTTCATGCATTCATTAAAAAAAATTCAGATGATAAGCCAGGATTAAAAACTAGCTGGGCTCTTTCAGAAAACACATCTGGGAGTTGGCTGGTTCAGCCGAGAACTTCCCCTAAGCCCAGTAAACTCAAACTTAAGATTTCCTGCACAGCTTAAAATCAACCATTAACATAGAGGGAGAAAACAATAATGAAATCCAGATCAAATGGAGATACCTGCCATTATATTTCAGAATCTAAACTATCGTTCAAACCCCAGAGATCAAACAAGATACCTGTGCCTGAATCAATGTTCGTCAAGCTATTATCAATGACTGAAAATAAGATTATGCAGAAAAATAAAACAATCTTATAGCATTTCTAGAAGAGTAAACAAGATTTTCAACCCCAAAGTCTTTCTTTATTGCACAAAAACTGACTACAAGAGAGCTTTCTTTAACACCAGACTCTCAGATCTAATCTCTTCTCAAATGACCCCTAGCACCTATTTAAAGGAAAAAAATCCCAACGGCTAGTTCGAGTGATCCATGTCAAAATGATCTCGACCGTCGATGAGGATCAAGATATCTTTTAATCTCATCTGTCGAATTTTTAAATGCATTTTAATATATTAAAAATTGAAATTGTGCATTTATTTACTCAAAAAATTGACTTATTACTATTTTATTACTTCTTTTTTTAATTATTATTTTTAATTTTTAATTTAATTTATTTTATTATTTTATTTTATTTTATTATTATTTATATATTATATATTTTATTTTTTATTATTTATATCTTTTTTTTTTTTTGTTATTTTTATTTTTGGATCCTCGAACTTAGCCTTTGGAAAAATCACCTATGACCTAGGACTTAGGACTTATGAAAGGATTAAAACATTTTCTAACCCTCAAGACACTTTACATCAGAACTTTTACAATTTTACATCTCAATGGGGGAAACCCATTTGACATAGACCCTCATAGATCACCCAGTTCTGCGACACAACTATAATCTAGCAGATCAACGCACTAGGATTCCCTTAAGATTCTAATGACAAAATTCATTCCGGCTTTGGGGTTAGGCTGAAGGAAAACTCTACTGATAATGGATCGGTGAGATTATTTACAATCTACACATGCAAACAGGGTTTACAACATAACATGATCAAGTCGACGATAACTGTCGAATAGCACGGACACGTCAATCAAGCACTACCCTTTTGCGAAGAAAACGGGGTGTACTGCTAAAGGTAGTTGACACGTAGTGGTCAACATCTGGCTCCAGTTACGGACACTGTAGGAATGTGAGAATCCAGAATCTACATCCATGCAACACAACAAAATATAAGTAGTGTCCATCCAAAAAATCATCATATAACATTAAGCACATGAAAGATATAAGCTCTTCATTTATTAACTATCTAGAAAATAAAATCTAATTCTAATATAGAAATGAAAATGCTGAAAAAACAAGGAGTAAGGTTAAAAATACAGAGGATGCCCCATGGCATCAGATGTGTTCAATATAGTGTATACTGAGCATTTGCCTACTTTCAGGCAAATCTGTCGGCTGCTTGTCGGATGTACCATGTCCAATTCTGCATATGGTAGGACTTTTCCCTATCCGAAAATCAAGCTGCTCGCAACCGTCTGATGCATCAAATCTTCTTCTCGTTCTCTTTCTTTTGCGCTTTTTCTTCCTGGCAGGCTATATCACTGATGACGTGGAACTTTCTGCTTCAAAGCTATCAGATGAAGTATGTAAGATATGCGTGACATGTCTTTCTTCATTCTGTATCTGCCCTGTAAAGGATGATGGATCAATCTCATAGGTGCCATGAGTTATAACTTGATCTTCAATGACTGGTGGATTAACCGTGTGAGCATCAATCTGATTATTAATTTCCCTTTCATCCAGGCAATTTTCAATGGAACAAAGAACCTCATAACAAGATGGAGCTTGCTGTAACAGATAAGGAGGCTTCTGATCTATTAACATTCCTCGGTTTCCTTCATCTTCCGATTGCTGTTGAAATTTCTGAAACTGTATTTTAATGGCATGCATTTGACTAGAGTGTTCAACCTTTATAGCACTAATTTCCCTGGCATGGTTTTCTTCCATATCTTTTATTACTTTATCATTCTTTTCCTTTATGGTCATCAAGCAATACTGCATAGAGTTTATCTCTTCCTTATGATTTGCTTGCATGGCAGCCAACTGATTATTATGATCGAACGTCATGATAGTCATTTCTTCATCCATAGTTAATAACTTGTTTTGCATAAAACTAATTTCTGTGTCATGATTAATCTTCATGGCCTCAATTTCCTTAGCATGTTGATTTTGCATGATCTCCATCTCTCTATTACGTTTTTCGAGGTGGGTACATAAAGTTCTCACATCATTGGCGTAATTAGTTTGATTGATCTCCATAATTTTTACCAGCAACATTAGTTCTTGTATAATTTGCTTTTGATCTTCCTTTTCATTGTCATTTGTCCCTGCTTTTCCACTATCATGAATTTGATCTGCAATGGTACAGGTGGATGGTACATTCTGATATGAAGAATTGTCTTGAAATCCTTCATCGACAGCTGGACCTTTTATAAGATTACTTTCATTCTGTTGCACAATTTTAGGGGCACAAGGCGAGCTATCTGGATCACCATATCTATCTTTAAAAGCATCGACAATGTCTTGTAAAGAAGTGAAAGAATCTTCAAGACAATTATTACACCAGTTCAAAGCATCACCCTTTAAAGAATGGACAAATAGACGCGTCTTGATATCTTCATGATTATATTGAGGAAGTCTACAATATATGATCACTACACAAGTAAACCTGTTTAAATGTTGTCTAACAGCGACTGAATCACCACCGGAGAACAAAAATAATTTAGAAATGGCCTCTTTCGGAAAATCATGGACATTATCAGTAAAATGACATGGTTTAAATGAATAATCCATGATGAATAATTAGGGACCAAATGGATGATAGAACGAGATCTCTGCTCAAGAAAATCAATAGATGAAAGAAGTGGAGTCGCCACTTGAACAATGAATCTAATTCCAGGATCCAAAAAGTAACAAACAAGCTGATATGAGGGAGGCTTCTTGTCTGGGAAAAATAAAAGAAATGGAGTCGCCACCCAAACAAGAAATGAACCGAAGAGTAGTTGCTGATATGACGAAAGATAAGGTGATGAAAAGATCAAAAGACGCCAAAGAATGTTGGCCGTTTGACAGGCTAATTAATGGTGTAAAAGATGAGATGATGCCAAAAAATTTTGACTCTGCCAACTCAAATGAAAAATAAGAAATAAGAAATAATGATGAATGTCAAATAAACCAAGGACAGAAAAAACTCTATCCCCGACAACGACGCCAAAAAATGTTGGCGTTGCCGGCTCAAACGAATGATAGAAAGATGAACGATGAATGATAAAAAGTCGTTGAAACACCGAGAATAAAGTATCCCCGACAACGGTGCCAAAAAATGTTGTCGCACAGATTGTCACGACAACGCTAAGACCGGGGGCTGTCACCCTGATCCCCGATCTGTCCGTTTAAGCCTGTCTCCCGCTGCTAAGGGGGGTAGACCCTTTGGGATAATGGGTGATCAACTGGGGACCAGTTAGGTTGGGAGACATGAGGGGCAACAAGCACTTAATTGATTTTATTAAGTTAATAGACCAGTGCCTTATGAAATAAATGATTAAACGATTATTTATTGAATATTGCAGAAATATAAACCATGTAGAACAATCATTTATCATCAAATAACCCAAGCGATGTAAGATTTTCAACAAATGCACAACCCCTTTAAATGATCCAACAAGTTAAACTTCAAGGAAAAATAAATGCTTTAAATGATCATAAAATTAAATGCTGACCAGCTACCACTTTCATATAGCCAATTTGTAAATAAACATTTTAAGTGCATTTAGCTAATAGAAAAATGGACCACAAAAAATGAATTTTCAATTTTTTTTATCAAGCCTTTTCAAAATATTTTTTAAAATTTTTAATATTTTTTTAATTTTTAATTTTTTAATATTTTTTTAATTTTTTTAATTTTTGTTTTGTTTGCAAGTGCTGGAGCAGCGTGGAAGGAATCCGCAGGAAGTAATGCTGAAGAGAAATGTGGAAATGGAGCTGTGAGGAGATAGGGATTTGATTTGCAGCAAAGCGAGAGGAGCCCTGAATATTTTCCAGAAATCTTGACAAAATTTTTAACTCCCTCTCCTTAAGATTTCTTGAAACCCTCATAAAAAAAATTTAGATCTGAAAATGAATGATTTTAAAACCCTTGGAATGCAAGATTGCTGGTTGATATTTTTGGAAAGCAATTTTAAATGAAACCCTAGCAAACAGATAGCTTGGAGAATCTCGAATATCTTCAGCAAAAAACCTGCAAGAACTGATCCTGAGGCCAGATTTTACCCTCCAGGGCCTAGATCTGGCTTCAAACAAAAATTTCTCCTCAGACGTGTAACCTGCAACCTGTAATGGCAAAACAAAACACCCAAAGATAATATGTGCAAGAAACGAAATTGAAAAACCTAACTAAATAATTACAATATTCACAAGCTGCAGACTCTAAAATAGCCAGATTTCTTGTTATGCCACATAAATATTTTCAGAATTTAAATTTTAATGTGAGATACTTTAGAAAACCCTTCATGCATTCATCAAAAAAAATTCAGATGATAAGCCCGAGATTAAAAACTAGTTGGGCTCTTTCAGAAAACACAATCTGGGAGTTGGCTGGTTCAGCCGAGAACATCCCCTAACGCCTAGTAAACTCAAAACTTAAGATTTTCTGCACAGCTTAAAATCAACCATTAACATAGAGGGAGAAAACAATAATGAAATCCAGATCAAATGGAAATACCTACCATTATATTTCAGAATCTAAACTATCGTTCAAACCCCAAAGATCAGACAAGATACCTGTGCCTGAATCAATCTTCATCAAGCTATTATCAATGACTGAAAATAAGATTATGCAGAAAAAAAAAACAATCTTATAGCATTTCTAGAAGAGTAACACCAGCAAGATTTTCAACCCCAAAGTCTTTCTTTATTGCACAAAAACTGACTACAAAAGAGCTTTCCTTAGCACCAGACTCTCAGATCTAATCTCTTCTCAAATGACCCCTAGCACCCTATTTAAAGGAAAAAAATCCTAACGGCTAGTTCGAGTGATCCATGTAAAAATGATCTCGACCGTTAATGAGGATCA
The DNA here is from genome assembly GCA_000404065.3 of Pinus taeda. Classification (NCBI taxonomy): domain Eukaryota; kingdom Viridiplantae; phylum Streptophyta; class Pinopsida; order Pinales; family Pinaceae; genus Pinus; species Pinus taeda. The sequence goes on from APFE030259924.1 coordinate 40,062, forward strand.
AGATATCTTTTAATCTCATCCGTTGAATTTTTAAATGCATGTTAATATATTAAAAATTGAAATTCTGAATTTTTTTACTCAAAAAATTGACTTATTACTATTTTATTACTTAATTTTATTTTATGTTATTTATTTTAATTTTATATTATTATTATATATATGGTTTTTATTATTTTATATCTTTTATTTTTGTTATTTTTATTTTTGGATCTCGAATTAGCTTTGGAAAAAATCACCTAGGCCTAAGATTAGGCTTATGAAAGGATTAAAACATTTTCTACCTCAGACCTTACATCAGAAACTTTTACATTTACATCTCAAGGGGGAAAACCATTTGACATAGACCCTCATAGATACCCAGTTCTGCGACACAACTATAATCTAGCAGATCAACGCACTAGGATTCCCCTAAGATTCTAATGACAAAATTCATTCCGGCTTTGGGGTTAAGCTGAAGGAAAACTCTGCTGATCATGGATCGGTGAGACAAAAAATCTTTCGGAACGTAGATTATCACTAGAAAATTAAGTCCACCTAGGCAATTTACATACATGACACAACTTTGCTAAGATTATTTACAATTTACACATGCAGACTGGGTTTACAACATAACATGATCAGGTCGACGATGATTGTCGAATAGCACGGACACGTCAATCAAGCGCTATCCTTTTGCGAAGAAAAGGGGGTGTACTGCTAAAGGTAGTTGACATGTAGTGGTCAACATCTGGCTCCACTTGGAGACACGTTGCTACACTATAGGAATGTGAGAATCCAGAATATGCATCCATGCAACACACAACAAAATATAAGTAGTTTCCGTCCAAAAAATCATCATATAACATTAAGCACATGAAAGATATAAGCTCTTCATTTATTAACTATCTAGAAAAGAAAATCTAATCCTAATACAAAAATGAAAATGCTGAAAAAACAAGGAGTAAGGTTAGAAATACAGAGGATGCCCCATGGCATCAGATGTGTTCAATATAGTGTATACTGAGCATTTGCCCGCTTTCAGGCAAATCTGTCGGCTGCTTGTTGGATGTACCATGTCCAATTCTGCATATGGTAGAACTTTTCCCTATCTGAAAAGCAAGCTGCTCGCGGCCGTCTGATGCATCAAATCTTCTTCTTGTTCTTTTTTTTTTTGCGTTTTTCTTCCTGGCAGGCTGTATCACTGATGACGTGGAACTTTCTGCTTCAAAGCTCTCAGATGAAGTATGTAGGATATGCGTGACATGTCTTTCTTCATTCTGTATCTGCCCTGTAAAGGATGATGGATCAATCTCATAGGTGCCATGAGTTATAACTTGATCTTCAATGACTGGTGGATTAACCGTGTGAGCATCAATCTGATTATTAATTTCCCTTTCATCCAGGCAATTTTCAATGGAACAAAGAACCTCGTAACAAGATGGAGCTTGCTGTGACAGATAAGGAGGCTTCTGATCTATTGACATTCCTCTGTTTCCTTCATCTTCCGATCGCTGTTGAAATTTCTAAAACTGTATTTTAATGGCATCCATCTGACTAGAGTGTTCAACCTTTATAGCACTAATTTCCCTGGCATGGTTTTCTTCCATATCTTTTATTACTTTATCGTTCTTTTCCTTTATGGTCATCAAGCAATACTGCATAGAGTTTATCTCTTCCTTATGATTTGCTTGCATGGCAGCCAATTGATTATTATGATCGAACGTCATGATAGTCATTTCTTCATCCATATTTAATAACTTGTTTTGCATAAAACTAATTTCTGTGTCATGATTAATCTTCATGGCCTCAATTTCCTTAGCATGTTGATTTTGCATGACCTCCATCTCTCTATTACGTTTTTCGAGGTGGGTACATAAAGTTCTCACATCATTGGCGTAATTAGTTTGATTGATCTCCATATTGTTTACCAGCAACATTAGTTCTTGTATAATTTGTTTTTGATCTTCCTTTTCATTGTCATTTGTCCCTGCTTTTCCACTATCATGAATTTGATCTACAATGGTACAGGTGGATGGTACATTCTGATATGAAGAATTGTCTTGAAATCTTTCATCGACAGCTGGACCTTTTATAAGATTACTTTCATTCTGTTGCACAATTTTAGGGGCACAAGGCGAGCTATCTGGATCACCATATCTATCTTTAAAAGCATCAACAATGTCTTGTAAAGAAGTGAAAGAATCTTCAGGACAATTATTAAACCAGTTCAAAGCATCACCCTTTAAAGAATGGACAAATAGACGCATCTTGATATCTTCATGATTATATTGAGGAAGTCTACAATATATGATCATTACACAAGTAAACCTGTTTAAATGTTTGTCTAACAGCGACTGAATCACCACCTGAGAACAAAAATAATTTAAAAATGGCCTTTTTCGGAAAATCATGGAGATTATCAGTAAAATGACATGGTTTAAATGAATAATCCATGATGAATAACTAGGGACCAAATGGATGATAGAACGAGATCTCTACTCAAGAAAATCAATAGATGAAAGAAGTGGAGTCGCCACTTGAACAATGAATCTAATTCTAGGATCCAAAAAACAACAAACAAGCTGATATGTGGGAGGCTTCTTGTCTGGGAAAAATAAAAGAAATGGAGTCGCCACCCAAACAAGAAATGAACCGAAGAGTAGTGGTTGATATGACGAAAAATAAGGTGATGAAAAGATCAAAAGACGCCAAAGAATGTTGGCCGTTTGACAGGCTAATGAATGGCGTAAAAGATGAGATGATGCCAAAAAATTTTGACTCTGCCAGCTCAAATGAAAAATAAGAAAGAAGAAATAATGATGAATGTCGAATAAACCAAGGATAGAAAAAACTCTATCCCCGACGACGGTGCCAAAAAATGTTGGCGTTGCCGGCTCAAACAAATGATAGAAAGATGAACGATGAATGATAAAAAGTTGTTGAAACACCGAGAATAAAGTATCCCCAACAATGGCGCCAAAAAATGTTGTCGCACAGATTGTCACGACAACGCTCAGACCGGGGGCTATCACCCCTGATCCCCGATCTCTCCGTTTAAGCCTGTCTCCCGCTGCTAAGGGGGGTAGACCCTATGGGATAATGGATGACCAACTGGGGACCAGTTGGGGTGGGAGACATGAGAGGCAACAAGCACTTAATTGATTTTATTAAGTTAATAGACCAGTGCCTTATGAAATAAATGATTAAACGATTATTTATTGAATATTGCAAAAATATAAACCATGTAGAACAATCATTTATCATCAAATAACCCAAGCGATGTAAGATTTTCAACAAATGCACAACGCTTTTAAATGATCCAACAATTAAACTTCAAGAAAAATTAAATGCTTTAAATGATCATAAAATTTAAATGCTGACCAGCTACCACTTTCATATAGCCAATTTGTAAATAAACATTTTAAGTGCGTTTAGCTATAGAAAAATGGACCACAAAAAATGAATTTTCAATTTTTTTTATTAAGACTTTTCAAAATATTTTTTAATTTTTAATATTTTTAATTTTTAATTTTTTTTGTTTTGTTTGCAGGTGCTAGAGCAGCATGGAAGGAATCCGCAGGAAGTAATGTTGAAGAGAAATGCGGAAATGGAGCTGTGAGGAGACAGGGATTTGATTTGCAGCAGAGTGAGAGGATCCCTAAATATTTTCCAGAAATCTTGACAAAATTTTTAACTCGCTTTCCTTAAGATTTTTTGAAACCCTCATAAAAAAAATTTAGATCTGAAAATGAATGATTTTAAAACCCTTGGAATGCAAGATTGCTGGTTGATATTTTTGGAAAGAAATTTTAAATGAAGCCCCAGCAAACAGATAGCTTGGAGAATCTCGAATATCTTCAGCAAAAAACCTGCAAGAACTTATCCTGAGGCCAGATCTTACCCTCCAGGGCCTAGATCTGGCTTCAAACAAAAATTTCTCCTCAGACCTGCAACCTGCAACCTGTAACGGCAAAACAGAACACCCAAAGATAATATGTGCAAGAAACGAAACTGAAAAGTCTAACTAAATAATTACAATATTCACAAACTGCAGACTCTAAAATAGCCAGATTTCTTGTTATGCCACAAATATTTTCAGAATTTAAATTTTAATGTGAGATACTTCAGAAAACCCTTTATGCATTCATTAAAAAAAATTCAGATGATAAGCTTGGGATTAAAAACTAGCTGGGCTCTTTCAGAAAACACAATCTGGGACTTGGCTGGTTCAGCCGAGAACTTCCCCTAACGCCCTGTAAACTCAAAACTTAAGACTTCCTGCACAGCTTAAAATCAACCATTAACATAGAGGGAGAAAACAATAATGAAATCCAGATCAAATGGAGATACCTGCCATTATATTTCAGAATCTAAACTATCGTTCAAACCCCAGAGATCAGACAAGATACCTGTGCCTGAATCAATGTTCATCAAGCTATTATCAATGACTGAAAATAAGATTATGCAAAAAAATAAAACAATTTTATAGCATTTCCAGAAGAGTAACACTAGCAAGATTTTCAACCCCAAAGTCTTTTTTTATTGCACAAAAACTGACTACAAGAGAGCTTTCTTTAGCACCAGACTCTCAGATCTAATCTCTTCTCAAATGATCCCTAACACCCTATTTAAAGGAAAAAAATCCCAACGGCTAGTTCGAGTGATCCATGTCAAAATGATCTCGACCGTCGATGAGGATCAAGATATCTTTTAATGTCATCCGTCGAATTTTTAAATGCATTTTAATATATTAAAAATTGAAATTCTGCATTTATTTACTCAAAAATTTGACTTATTACTATTTTATTACTTTAAATTTTTATTTTTTTTTTTTTTTTTATTTTAATTTATTTTATTTATTTTTTTTTAATATTATTATATTATATTATATTTTTTATATCTTTTTTTTGTTATTTTTTATTTTTGGATCCTCGAACTTAGCCTTTGGAAAAATCATCTAGGACCTAAGACTTAGGACTTATGAAAGGATTAAAACATTTTCTAACCCTCAAGACACTTTACATCAAAACTTTTACAATTTTACATCTCAAAGGGGAAAACCCATTTGACATAGACCCTCATAGATCACCCAATTCTGCGACACAACTATAATCTAGCAGATCAACGCACTAGGATTCCCTTAAGATTCTAATGACAAAATTCATTCCGGCTTTGGGGTTAGGCTGAAGGAAAACTCTGCCGATCATGGATCGGTGAGACAAAAAACCTTCCGGAACGTAGATTATCACTAAAAAATTAGGTCCACCTAGGCAATTTACATACATGACACAACTCTGCTAAGATTATTTACAATTTGCACATGCAGACTGAGTTTACAACATAACATGATCAGGTCGACGATGACTGTCGAATAGCACGAACATGTCAATCAAGCGCTACCCTTTTGCGAAGAAAAGGGGGTGTACTGCTAAAGGTAGTTGACACGTAGTGGTCAACAGTCATCTCTAGGTGGAATTTCCATAAACGATTGTTGGGTTTTGGAGATCTCATGTATTCTAGCCTCTAGACCAAATTTCGTTGCTAGAACACATATGATGCTACAAAAACTAACACTCTCAATTAGTGAGGACTGCGTTCTCTCTAGTGCTACACATCCTGCCACAACACCCTGTCTTTGCATCACCTTCTGTCACACTGCGGATTTCTGGCCATACTAACCACCAACCACTGTGCAACTCTAATGTTTCATCTGTGTTGTTGCTAACACTGCTATACTGATGCCAACTTTGCATCTGCACTGCAACTCCCTCTCATATGTTGTTGCTGCAACTGCAACTACAACTGCAACTGAAAAACATCCTAAATATTGAATCAACTATGTTGAGTATGATGCATTTGTCTCTCGAGTTCTGACTGCTACTAGAATTTGCACTGTCATTGAAGAATCTGCGCTGCTACTGACTCACTACTCTGCCACTCTGCACTACTGCCAACACTGCACTGTGCTTCTCAGCCTCTGACTCCTACCAGTCTACAACTGTCACTCTGGTACTGACTGTATCAATTGCCATTGATCCATCCTACCATTGAATATTGTGGGTCCCTATAGCCAGGTGATGATCCATGAGGTGGACTCCTCACGAACCCTACCCAATCTTTGTAGCTCTCTGGGGCTAAAACTCCAGGTCACCCCACCTCACTCCTGGAGGTATAGCTACATATAGAGCGAAATCTAATCTACTCATATTGTTTCTACTATCTCTGTACTGTTGCTGCAACACTACAATAATGAGTTTGATCTCTCAAATCCTGAAGCGCCAGCTTCCATAGAGTTGTTCCCTCTGAAGCTAGACTCCTTCTGAGTCTCAATCTCCTAATGGGAAATCTCTCTACTCCCTCCTAACAACTCACACTGTTCTCCTACACTAGAAATTGGATTGCGAAGCTCTATGCTGGGAATCTTCTGGCTGGAACTGCACCTACATACTGCAACTGGGTAATTCGTACTGCCTGTGTCATTGCATCTAGCTCTGCGACTGTCTCCCAGGTACTGACTGCAACTAGATTTGTTATTTTCTATTGACAAATTGTGTCTGTTGACACTAAACCTACTACTATGATATTGTGGGCTCCTGTAGCAAAGGTGATGGTCCCACTACAGCAATCTGGAACTGATCTGACTGATCTCCTTGTTGCAATTGTGTTGGACCCTGCCCATCTGGCACACTGAAGTCTTATACTTCTCCTCCTCCTGGATATGGTGCTCAACTATCTCCTTTCAAGCCTAGTCCCTGGCTAGGACCCTTCCTTTCTTTGTAACTTGCACTAGACAACTTGCACTTCCTCCGGCAATTGGAAGTCGATCTACTACCCAGATCTGCATTCTGGCTAACTGGCATGACCTCCTCTGGCAATCACATACGACCATCCCTGCATAGCTCCAAAATCTGCCTTCTTTGTTGAGTATTCTCCGCCAGGGAAAGATTTCCTTTTAGATACTATCCCTGCCCCTCATTGCAAAAGCTCACTTCGAATTTCTCTCCAGCAGTTGCTTTGCTTTAGAAATTCGATCTTCTAAAATGTCTGTGTATTTTCCAAATGACCCTCAAGCCTGCTTAAATAATCTTCTCATTGACATGCAACGACCCAGATTAGAAGTTAATCAATGGCTAAAATCTTTTATGCTTGATCCTTGTCTTCTTCTAAAAGTTACACCCACAGTTAAATTAATACCCATTAATTATTTTAATTTCCTAAGTTTAGACTTAGGGACCCATTAAAAATAATTAATTATTTTAATAAAACTGTCTCACGGTGGAATTCACCAAAACGATTTCTGGGTTCTTTGGAATACATGTGCCCAAGCCTCCCTGCAAAATTTGAGAGTTAGAGCACATCCGATGCTACCAAAAATCAACACTCCCTGTTAGGAAGGAATGTGCTCTAGCAATGCTTCCCACTGAAGCATCACCCTGAATTTATAACATCGTCCTCAGCGCTACTGATGTCTGACATGTTTTCCACCAACTACTGCATTGTTGCTGCAAGTGTATTGCTGCTGACAATGCCACTGTCAACATTGCATCTGTACTACATCTCCCTCTGAATTTTTGCATCTGTGCTATCATTGGCACTACCACTACCAACTGCCCCTGCATTGCAAACTGTTGCTCCTGCTGCATCAGCAATGGAAAATCATCCCAAATTACTGAACAAGTTTTCAACGTAGATGCATCTCGATGCTTAAGAACTGACTGCTGCTAGTCCCACGCTATTCCTCTTAAGCCAATGCATTGCTGTTGCTACTGCATTGTACCTCCCTGCACTGCTACAACTCTGCACTCTGCTGCTCAGACTTGGTGTTCTAGCCACTGCATCTGTCACTTCAACACTCCTCTGCACCAACTGACACTAGTCCATCCTGCTAATTCTGATCTGGGCTCTCGTAGTAAGGAATTGATTCGAGAGGTGGGCTCCTTAAGGATCCTGCCCATCTGTAGCTCTTTCGAACTACAACTCTAAATTATCCCACCTCCCTCCTAGAGGTATCTCGGTTGCCATGGCAAACTCCTCCTCCTCAATATTCGTAGGTGCATCCTTCAAATCGTGCTTCTCATCTTTGTCCTTCTTCCTAAGAGGACACTGTGTTGCGCAGTGACCCATTTCACTACACCTGAAGCATTTGATCTTCAAGGCGTCTTTCTTTCACCTCTGCAGCTCCTGCTGCCCCTTAGATGTGAGGGCTACATTTTCTTCCTCCTCCTTGGGCTTCAACCCACTTCTGCTGCTTCCTTCAAGCTTACACTTCATCAGATCTCTCCTCAACTCTTCCTACTTGAGAGTTGCCCACATACTATCCCAATCTAGCAAATCTTCCCTGCCCAGGATGCATTGGACAAACACTTGTCACTCTTCTGAGACTGAGTTTAGGGCCAGTCTCACCATCTCAGAACCTTGAGGTGTAGACCCCACAACTGCTAACTTGTCCTGGGTCTCCTGAAGCTTTGTGAGGAACGGATCAATGCGCTCCCCCTTCTGCATCTGTGCAGATCTCAGTTTCTACTCTAAGTACATCTTCCAGTGTTCGAAAGAACTTTGATACATCGTTGCCAAGACATCCCACATCTCCTTAGCAATCCTTTTGCTAGCGATGTGACATACTACATGATCCTTTACTCCATCAAGGATCATCCTCTTGGCCTTCACTATTTCTCCCTCGTACTTCTTCAGCTGATCTGGATCCGCGGGCTCAACCACCATGCTGTCGACATAGACCTTGAGAAAATGCTCATGCAGAAGGCACTACATCCTTGCCTTCCAAATCATATAGTTGGATGCCCCATCCAACCTGTCTTGATCTCTCAGTCCACTGGCTGCCATATTTTCCATGAAAATGTCAAACTGCTCCTCTCTAGCTCGTACTGTTGTTGTTCAGGCAATAAGAAAATAGACTTCTTGGCGGGAAGTCTACTAAGGAAAAATTCCCTCACTATGCTTCTTCTCTCTCTTCTGGCGATTTTTAGCCAAACAATCTGTTTGCTAAAAACTGCGTCCCACCAGCTCTTTCCTCACGCTGAGGCTCTGCGATGCTCCCTCTGGCATGAAAAATTTCGATTTGTAAGCGCTTCCTCTCTATCGACTCACTCAGAGAGATACTTTCCTTGAAAATTCAGCCCTCCTAGCTTGGACTGCGCAATGCCTCTAGGGATTCAAACTACTGCCTCCTACAGCTATTCGACCTCCTTCTCTGCTCAGCGCTAGGTTCTCTAGCACTGCTCTTCTTGTCTTACCTATAGCTTTGGTACCATGCAAATCCGAAACTGGAATCCCTACTGCAACAATTGATGATATTTCTCCTATTTGTTAAATTCCTTTAAACAAATTATTTGCAATTTCCTACAGAAAATATTGAAATACATACACTACACCAGTCACTTAATTAAATATAATGCGGAAACAAGAAACTGAGCAAGAAGGAAAATACAACACAATAACACCGTTATTTTTGGACAAATGTCCGTGGAAAAACTCAATGCGGGAAAATCGGTGCAACAACTTTGAGGGTTTTATTATTATGTAGTAGTAAATCTGTATACAACTTTTGGATGCCTTCCCCGCAATCCAGTTACAGAGAATATTACTCACTGCGAGATCTGTGAGATTACCTCACACTATCATTGGAAATCCTGGCTGATCCAGCTCCTGAATAACTGCCCCTGGCTACTTCTGGCTGCCTCTGCGACTTGTCTGTGTCAGCCCAACGTCAACCCTTCTAGTACGAGCATCACTCCTCGAACTGATCAATCTGCTACCCAGGAACTTCGATTTCTACCTCCCGGCCTCACATCCCGGCTTCCAGCTCAGAAATCGATCTCCCCAGCAAATTTTTGAACTTCCTTTCGGCTTTTGTGTTGCCTCTGCATGGGCCTACGTAGTTCTGCGTTAGCCCCTCTGGCTCTGCACTGCCACTACTAGATCTCCCTCTGCCTTCTCTGCCGAGTATTCTCTGTCAGGGAAATATTTCCCTTCGAATACTATTTCTACCCCTCACTGCAAAAGCTTACTTTGAATTTCTCTCCAGCAACTACTCTACTTCAGAAATTGGATCTTCTAAACTCTCTCTGTGTATATTCATGTTTTGGGTAGCATCGGATGTGCTCCAGCCATGAAAATTGGTGGAGAGGCTAATGCACATGAGATCTCCAAGACCCAGAAATCATTTAGAGAAATTCCACCCGGATGGAGAGATATTAAAATAATTAATATTTTTAATGAGACCCTAAGTCTAAACTTAGGAAAATTAAAATATTAATGTGTATTAATATAATATGGGCGAGAAAGTTCTAAATAATGAGGATCAAGCCAAATCTAACCTTAGCCGTTGATTTGGAACTAAGTTGCAGGAAACGCAGGGGGAGGGGTCGTTTCCGTACGGAAACGAAACGGAAACGCGTTTCCGCGTACCGTACGGCGTGGAAATGCGTTTCCGTCCGTACGGGCGCGTTTCCCGAAATGGAAACGCGTTTCCACGCCGTACGGGCCCCGTTTCCCACAAAATAACACTTGTTTTTAAATTTTTTTTTTTTATTTTTTTTTTATTATTTATTTTATTTTATTTTTTTTTTTTTTAATTTTATTTTTTTTTTTTAGTGTTTCTAATCACTTCTAGAAACCATTTCTAAAGTTATGGTTGCTGGAGCAAGGTATATTTCGCATTTTTAAATGTTTTAATATATATAATATATATATATATATTCGCGTTTCCCCGTTTCCAAAATTTGGGGAGGTCGCGTTTCGTTTCGCTTCCCTGTTTCCCCGTTTCGTGCAACTTAGATTTGGAACTTAATCTCGGTCGTCAACAGGAAAAATATAAGAGAAGGCTTGAGGGTCAATTGGAGACACACCAAGACACCAAGTTGATTAGTCAATTCGATTTGTTGGGGCAGGGTTTGCTGAGAAATCGATTTAGTGATCTATTGCAGCGAGGGATAGTTCAGAAGAAGGCCGAGAATACATAGCAGAGTGGCAGAGAGAGTGCAGAGGTAGCCTGGTCTGATGCAGAGACAACCAGAGCTAACGCAGAGGCTTGGAAGGCCAGCGTTGAGGACGCAGGTGGCTGAGAAGCTGACACAGAGGCTAACAGAGCTGACGCTCGGCAGAAAGAGCTGCACTAAGGAATTTTCATGGGTCAGACTGAGAGCTGAGAGGCAGACATAGAGCCATAGAGGGTGACGCAGTTCTAGAGAGAAGCTTGGAGAAGCTTTCGCTATCAAGCTAAGGGAGCAGTGAAAGTCACTATGAGGCTATTCATCCTATTGTTGATTAGCTGGAATATCTGTCTCTGAATAAAGGTACTTCTGCCAAGGAAAATCTCTGAAGGGTGAGCCATTTTTGGCACCCTAGTTGTATTCAGAAAACTGCATAATAATAAAACCCTCATATCTGTTGCGCCAGTTTTCCCTCATTGGGTTTTTTCGAGGACGATTGTCCAAAAATAATGGTGTCCCTTGTGTTGTCTCAGTTTATTTCAATTGTCGATCTGCATATTAATAAATAACTTGTTAACGAAAAGAACAAGTAGGAGATAATAAACCAGATAATGCAATAGGGATTTCTGATGTGTAAGATTCAGAAATTTTCACATGGTATCAGAGCGATTGCAGATCACAGGAGGACTGAAGATACTAGCAGAATAAATCTGAAAATTTGCAGTAGAAGCAGTTTCCCAAGAGAGCGTTGTTCCAAAGCTGAAGAGGCAAGGAGTGACGCAGTGCAAAGAGGTGACGTAGAGGCTCATATTAGAATAATGTTATTTTAGTGTTTAATGCTCATCTGTGATTGTAATTAACAATTTCTTGTTAGAAACTTGTTTCTATATTCTTAGTAGAAACTTCTTGTTTCTACTTTCTTAGTAGAAACTTCTTGTTTCTACTTTCTTAGTAGAATCTTGTTGTTTCTATAAATACTGTTGTATTATTTATTGAGCTTCACTGCTCATTGTAATTCAATTCAATTCATTCATTGATTATGGTATCAGAGCTCAGGTATCTTTTTGTTTGAAAAATTCTGTGTTTTATTTCGTGCTCTCTAGGAGTCTGAAATTGTTTCTAGGCGTCACAATCTGCCATCACCATTTGTTGTTGTTGTAGCCCGTGGATCTGTTTGCAGACGCTGAGCGGCTCTTTTGTTTTTTGTGGACTGACACCAATGCATTTTGGTGTAATTTGCATGCTCTCGTCGGCCATTGCTGCGTGCTTGGGTTTCTTAAGCGCATTCGAACCATGCTTGTAACCCCCCCGTATTCAAATAGCACCACGTCGTTGTTCTCTGCGTAATAATTCCCTCTCTGGCTGGGAGTCAACGTGGCAACGAAAGTCTTCTCGGTTTTCTTTCGGCGGTTTAGGCATGGGGGATCCACGCACTTAGATTTTGGTAGTGACGAAATCAGTGGTGCGGGTGTCGAGAGGTCAAGTGTTCGAGCCACTGGAGGAAATATTAATATCATCGTTCACTATTGTTTTTCGTTGGTCCTTCAAACCCCAAAGGGCGGGCAGTGCGCAGTGAGCACCCTTCAGACCCGAGGAAAATTCAATTTATGATAATACTGTGCGAGGAATTATTATTATTATGATCCGCAGTTTACAAATGGTATTGGTATTCAGTTTAATGCAGCAGGTTTAATTAAGATTGGGATTACAAAGATGCAGAGGGTAAACTCGTGCTTTTCTAGGACGACTTTGTGAATCCCGCGGTATTTGCTACGGGCAGTATTTGAGCTAGCCGAGGCCGACGCGTATTCTTCTCGTTTCTATTTCATTTGAAGAAACCGACAATGGAATCGCTAGCGAAGTTGATGGCCACAATTCGCAGAACGCAGGCATCTATTCCTGTGTGAATTTATCAGTCTAAATACAATTTCGAGTGGCCTCATTTAGCTGAGTTTGTTTGCAAGGCTTTTGTATGACATTTCTGGTGGGCCGTATTACTTTGACTGGGTGCAATCCGCAATTTCTCCATGAATAGAGACAAATTTGTGGGTAAATCTTGTGTCGCTAGGCATGAATACTTGCTGGGGGGTTACACATTCATTCTTGGTCCGAGCGGATGTGTGAAAGAGACTGTTGTGTGGTGGAGTTTTTACGGCAGACACATATCAAGTTTGAGTATTGTGGGTACTTATTTTGGTAAAAGATCGTGCTCTATATATTTTCTTGAACCTGCTTCTCAGAACGACTTCTGGTTCTATTTTATGTTGCACCAGCACCTGTCAAATTTTGTCCAGATCAGCCGACATCTGCATTGAAATCCGCACTGGATTCTTTTGGTGTTTTATGTGTCTTGGAAAACGTGCAGATGGCTTCGCTAACCAATCTAATGTTGGAAGGCAGTCAACGCTTTAATGGCACCAACTATAACATTTGGAAACAGAGAATGTTGACCATTTTTTAATATAGGCGTCTTGACTAGCTCGTTTTGGGCAAAGAGCTCCATCCTAGTACACTTGGTACAGATCAAGATAAGTTTGATGATCGAAATTGAAAGGCTGTTATGCTTCTCAAACTTTCTGTGACTGATGATCAGTTACCATAGATTCCTTCCAGCAAGACAGCTGTCGAAATCTAGCAACATTTGAAGGAATTGCATGAAACATCCGACAAGAGAAGAGCTTTCTTTCTAAAGAATCAGTTGTTCTCCATCATGATGGACGAACATCTGTCTTTACAAGAACATCTTAATAAGATTAAAGACATTCGAGATTAGCTTGAAGCCATTGGTTGGACCATGGAGGAAGAAGATATGATAGTCATCACTCTGAAAAGTCTACCGAAACCTTATGAACACTTCATAGAAACACTCAACATTACCACCACTAATGTTGATCTGAAGTTTCCGGAGTTATGTACCAAACTCCTACAATCGGATCGTTGGAAACAGTAGTTTGGTAGTGGTGCTTCATCAACCTCCTCAAAAAATGCTTTTGCTGCCAAATATCAATCCTCTCAGTCCTTTCAACAGAAAGGTTCTTCTCAACCTTCTGATCTTGCTAGGAAGAAAAATGTGCAGTGTAATTACTGTCACAAGTTCGGCCACATGAAGAAGGATTGCCAACAGAGGATTGCTTCTGAACAGAGGAAACAGGGAGGGTCTTATCAGACAGCGAATGTTGCAAAACATTCCGAGCAGATGGAATCTGCTTTCTATGCCTTTGTGGCTAAGCGGTCCTCAGATCATGCCCCGTCTTCTGCCCGGTACATTGACTCTGGTGCATCACGTCATTTCTGTCACAGGCGTGACTGGTTTATTGACTTCTCATCTTTCAGTGATTCCGTGGTATTCGGTGGAGGTGAGGAGTACACAGTGGTTGGCAGAGGTACAGTTCAGATCTAGTCTGGTGGGCGCAAACTCATCTTCCTGAATGTGTACTATGTTCTTGGTATGGAAATTAATCTGTGGTCTGTCAGCCAGATTATGAGGAACTCTCCTCAGCTCGATGTGGTGTTTAGTGCACGCAAGTGCTCCATTATTGACAGGGAAACTCGTCTTACGGTTGTTGTTGGCCTAGAAGATCATGGCCTATACAGGCTTCTTGACACTGGTGATTTTCTAGAAGTGGCTTTAGCAGCTCATGTTTCTCCCATCAACACTCTGTGGTATCAGAGATATGGGCATCTAAACATTCAGTATCTCTCTCAGCTATCACAGGAAGGACTTGTGTCAAGGTCACCTAATATTCAGACTTAGCAGTTGGGAGTGTGTGGCGCCGTCAAGATGGAAAGCAACATCGGTCTTCATTCAAGGATGGAGAATCTTGACGCGCATTTAAGGTACTCCAGTTAATTCATGCTGATATTTGTGGTCCTATGAATACATCTTCTCTTACTGGTTACAAATATTTTTTGCTTATTGTAGATGATTTCAATAGAAAGATGTGGGTGTACTTTCTAAAACATAAATCTTATGTATTTAGTATCTTTCAAAAGTTTAAGTCCTTAGTTGAAAAAGAATCTAGCTGTAATATCATAACTCTTAGGACAGATAACGGGGGGGAATTTTGTTCTTCTGCTTTCTCCAGCTTCTGTGATATTCATGGCATCAAACGCCAGTTAACTACACCCTACACTCCTCCGTAGAACAGTGTTGTCGAACGTCGCAACCGTACGGTTGTTGAAATGGCTCGTTCCATGTTACAACACAGGAGTGTTCTAAACAAATTTTGCGCTGAAGCAGTGTTTACTGTTGTCTATCTTCTTAACCGATCACCTACTCAGGCTCATTCGATTCATCCATTGATTAGCTCACGCAGAGCCTGCGTCAGCATTCTGAGCTAGGAGGGGACGACACAGTCGCTGGGAGGAGCCCACATAATAGCTACGTCAGCAATCCGAGCCAACGCAGAGATAGTAGGGGGTAAGATCAGGCCTATGCAGTGTCCGGTCATCTTTCTTAGCCAGGAATGATTGACGTTGTGGCTAGGAGGAGCTAATCCAGCTCACACTGTGATTGCACAGAGCCAGAAGGGCTCAGATTCTTTAGTTGCCGGGGCTAAGGGAGTTGTGCAGATTGTGATTTGAGGAGTTGGTGGGACGTTGTTTTTGTCTGAGCAGAACAATGTCTAAGGAGACAGAACCAAGGTAGAGGGAAGCACTACCTTGACGGATTTCTAGCCAAGAAATCCAAATCCAAGTTGCAGTAGCAAAGGGGGATTGGAGAGGAGTGATCCGACAGTTGGCCGATTTCCAGGAAGAAAGTCGAGACTCAGAGGGAGTCTAGAAGAAGAGAAGAGATGGTAGTGAACGGATTGAGGGATCAGGATAGATTGGATGGGGCTTCCAATTTTGTCATATCGAAGGCCAGGATCCTGGCAATCCTGGATAAACATCGCATCAAGGACTATGTCTTGAAAACTATAGCTGTCCCAGTTGACACGAATGCAAATGAGAAGTATGAGGAGGTCATGGCGAAGGCGAAATGCATGATCCTAGATGGGGTCAAGGATCATGTCATACCACATATTGTTGAGAAGAACACAACCAATGAGATGTGGCAAACGCTGACCACCTTATACCAGGGCTCTTCCGTGCAGCGGAAGATGTTATTGGAGAATCAACTGAGGTCATAGCAGATGCAGAAAGGAGAGGAGATAGATCACTTCCTCCTCAAGTTACAAGGAATTGGTGACTAGCTTACTTCCGTAGGGTCTGCATCGGATCCAGAGTTTACGGTCAGGATTGCTCTGAATGCAGTCTCCAAGGACTGGGAGACGTTTGTCCAAAGCATCTTGGGCAAAGCGACTCTCCCTAGTTGGGAAGAGATGTGGGCAGCTCTTCAACAGGGAGAGATTAGGAGGTTGTCCAAGGCGGGGAGTAGTGGTAAGGGAGTTCGAGTCAAGAAAGAGGAGGAGGAGGATGTGGCTCTAGCATCTGCGAGACAACAAGGGAAGAGGAAGAAGAAGGACATCTCCAAGGTCAAGTACTTCAACTGTGGGGAGCTGGGACATTATGCATCTCAGTGCCAAGGAAAGAAAGGCAAGGGAGAAGCTTTCGACTCAAAGGAAACTCCAACAAAGGCAGAGAAGGATGTCGAGACTGATGACGATTGTGACATGAGTGCTCATGCACCTCTAGAGAAAAGGTGGGGTGACATCGAGTTGTAGTCAGGAGGACTACATGCGAGGGAAGGATCCTTGAGGTACCCAAAATCTTGGATCACATCTGGCTACAAGAGCCCTTAACGACAGTATCATGATGACAGGTGTCGGGTGGAGCAGCGAGGCAGGGCTAGAGTGTAGAGTTCTGTAGCAGCGCAGTAGAGGTTGCAACAATGTGAGGCACATAAGAGGTTGCGGCAGCACAGTGGCATCAGAGGGAGCACGGGTTAGCAGCAGAGGCAACTTCATCATCACGATGCTTCCAGACTAACTGGGAGGTCAGTGTTTGGGTGAAGTCAATTACATACTTCTCGGTAACTGAGTTGCAATGCAACAGTTAGCAGTGGCAGTGCTATGGGCAGCATGAGGCAACATGTTGAGAGGGAGCTGCAGTACACATGTAGCAGTGGCAATGTCATGGGAAGCAGTACAGGAAGCAACAGTGCAGGAGATGTGAGGCAGTAGGCCAAGAATTAGCATAGGTACCAATGCGGAAGATCAATGTGATGTTTCTATTGCGAGGCATTACTAGAGCACATTCCTCGCTAAGAGGGAATGTCGATTTTTGATAGCATCAGATGCGCTCTAGCCATGAAAATTGGTGGAGAGGCTAAGGCACATGAGATCTCCAAGACCCAGAAATCGTTTAGAGAAATTCCACCCGGATGGAGAGATATTAAAATAATTAATATTTGTAATGAGACCCTAAGTCTAAACTTAGGAAAATTAAAATATTAATGTGTATTAATATAATATGGGTGAGAAAGTTCTAAATAACGAGGATCAAGCCAAATCTAATCTTAGTCGTAATTAGGAACTTAATCTCGGTCGTTGAATCGTTAACAGGAGGCTTGAGGGACAATTGGAGACACACCAAGACACTAAGTTGATTAGTCAATTCGATTTTTTGGGGCAGGGTTTGCTGAGAAATTGAGTTAGTGATCTGTTATAGCGAGGGGTAGTTCGGCAGAAGGTTGAGAATACATAACAGAGTGGCAGAGAGTGTCAGAGAGATAGCGCAGAGACAGCGTGGTCTGATGCGAGACAACCAGAGCTAACGCAGAGGCTTGGAGGGCCAGCGCTGAGGACGTAGGAGGCCGAGAAGCTAACGCAGAGGCTAATAGAGCTGACACTTAGTGGAAAGAGCTGCACTAAGGAATTTTCATGGGTCAGACTAAGAGCTGAGAGGCAGAAGCAGAGCCATAGAGGGTGACGCAGTTCCAAAGAGAAGCTTGGAGAAGCTTTCGCTGTCCAGCTAAGGGCGCAGTCAAAGTCACTGTGAGGCTATTCATCTGGTTGTTGATTAGCCAGAATATCTGTCTCCGAATAAAGGTACTTTTGCCAAGGAAAATCTCTGAAGGGTGAGCCAGTTCTGGCACCCTAGTTGTATTCAAAAAACTGCATAATAATAAAACCCTCATATCTGTTGCACCGGTTTTCCCACATTGGGTTTTTCCGGGGACGATTGTCCAAAAATAATGATGTCCCTTGTGTTGTCTCAGTTTATTTCAGTGGTTGATCTGTATATGTGTGAAGGTTGCATTTGTGTTTATTTTGGTATTTATATTAATAAATAACTTGTTAATGGAAAGAACAAGTAGGAGATAATAAACCAGATAATGCAGTAGGGATTTTTGATGTGTTAGATTCAGAAATTCTCACATTTCCAAATGACCCTCAAGCCTCCTTAAATAATCTTCCCGTTGTCATTCAATGCCCTAGATTAGAAGCTAATCAATGGCTAAGATCATTTCTGCTTGATCCTCGTCTTCTTCTAGAAGTTACACCCACAGTTAGGATAATACCCATTAATTATTTGAATTTCCTAAGTTTAGACTTAGGGACCCATTAAAAATAATTAATGGTTTTAATAAAATTGTTTTCGAGTAGAATTTCCTAAAACGCTTTCTGGGTTCTTTGGCATACATGTGCCCAAGCCTCCCTGCAAGATTTGAGACTTAGAGCAAATCCTATGCTACCAGAAATCAACACTGTTGTGGAGGCCCATGGCTCTCAATACACACCCTACATGTCTCAATATAGCCTTCTGAAGGATTAGGACCCCGTATAGGGAGACCAAACCCAAAATGGAGACCATCTGCAATCTTGCATAAGATCCAATGTGTCCCCTAGCTTTCAAGTACAACACGTCATTAAAGAAATAGAGTAAATGAGCTTATTAATCATGGACCACAAGTGGGGACTTCATAATGGCCTGCCCTTTCATAATGGGCTTTGGGATGTGCCAATGCCTCCTAAACTCCAAATGGGGTTAACCAATAATCCTATTAGATGGTTTCTACTTCTCAAGGGGATAATATAGTTAAGGTACATCCTTCAAAAGGTGGTGGCATGTGACAGATAGGTGAATGAAGTAGGGGATGAGAAGGGGCAACGTTGGGTCACATGCTGGGGTACAAGGGTAGCTAATAAGAGGGAATCCCACACTTGGGTTTATAATGTATGGGAGGGAGAAATCGTGGTCCATGAGGTGCCCGACCTTGATTTTTCCACCCTTCTTTATATGTCTTTTGCCTTTTTATGATTTTCTTTGATTAACTGCTCGGGGCTCAAGAGGTAAGAGCATGATGTATAAGATATAGCAGTGAATACCCCATTTTAAGTTGAAGTGGTTCATTGCCCACTAGGGGTTGAGACAATCATGGGTTCCTCTATGATGAAGAAGGTTCATAGAACTTGTAGGAACCAGGGTGATGGCCATGATGGGGTAGAGCTCATGTATTGGTTTTTTCCCACGTGCTAAATGTGTTTGTCCCAACCATCTTTTGCATTTTGTGGTACATTTCCCTGTTGAATGTAACCATGTACGTTTTTATCTTTCTTTTTAGCTACATCAACCTCTAGGCTTCATTCTAGGCCATGACTCAAGGTGTGGGCAAGGGGAAGGGGCATGCTAACCCTATGTGGACCCAGTGGAGGAATGTGAACCCAAGTGGGAGAAATGACGAATAGGGTAAAATGAATGGAAAGAGGGTAATATAAGAGGATAAAGGAGCGAGACCATGTAACCAAAATTGGGGCTTCCCATGAAATACCATCCTAGAGCCAAATGGTCAATAAAAGAGATCCCATGAGAATAAAATCCAAGGTTAATACCCAAAGGGGTCTAGGGGACAAGAGCACAAACCTAGCCCATTTTTTCCGTCGAATCCCCCCATTAATACATGTCCAGAAGTGTCCATGATAAGCAAACTACAATACTCAATTTCCAAATGACAAGGCATATTTTTAGGTTTGGGAGGCGCACCGTCAAACATACGATCATGGCAGATGGGCGAGGGACCACATGGCTAGCTCAAGTGGCGGAGAAACGACATAATGAGCTAGTGGGTGGTTGCAAGGGGTTGCTGGCTACCGGCTATTGACAACTATGTGTCAATGACCCATAGCAGTACACCCCCTTTTTCGCAAAAGGGATAGCGCTTGATCGATGTGTTCCTGCCATCCAGCTATCATCATCAGCGTGAGGATCATCTTATAATGCAAACCCAGTCGACATGTGTATAATGTAAAAAATCTTAGCAGATCTGTGTCGTGTATGTAATCACCTAGGTAAACCTACTTTTCTGGTGACAATCTACATTCCGAGAGGTTTTTTGTCTCACCGATCCATTTTCGGAAGGTCGACAGAGTTTTCCTTCAGCCTTACCCCAAAGCTGGAATGGATTTTGTCACTGAGATCTTAGGGGAGTCCTAGTGTTCTAGATTGAGTCTATGTAAAAGTGATTTGGGAATAATCTTAACTATTTGGTTAGGTTATTTTATTACAAATTGTTTGATCTGCTAGATTATATTTGTGTCGCAGAACTGAGTAGTCTGTGAGGGTTTTTTGTAAATGGGTTTTTCCCCTTGAGATGTAAAAAATGTAAAAAATCATGATGTAAAATGTCTTGAGGGTTAGAAAAACAGTTTATCCCCTCATAGGTTAATTAATTAAATTTACTGGCCAAAATTAAATCGTAAGCCAGAAATTTGATTAATTGTAGGTCCTAAGTGAATTTAAATTTTCCAAAGAAAAAATTTGTGTCCTTTAAAAAATTAAATTTTAAGAAGTCCAGGGACTAAGGTTAATTGATTATTTTGCTAAATTTTATAGCTTTGGTCCCTGGGGTTAAGTCAAAGTCAAAATTTTGAGGAAATTAATTCAAAAATTTAATTTTTGAATTAATTAAAATGCATTTAATTGAAAAATTCGAAATTTCCTCAATATTTAAAATTTCGACAGATGAGATTAAAAGAAATTTTGCTCCTTATCAACGATCGAGATTGATTTGATAAGGATCACTCGAACTAGCTGTTGGAGGATTTATCTTTAAATAGGAGGTCATTTGTCAGTCAGTGCCATCCGATCTCTGGATTGTGTACTAAGCTCTCAAGCTCTCTTGTATACTTTTTTGAATTAATGCAAAAGTCTTTGGGGTTTCAATGCGCTGTAGTGTTTCTCTTCATGAATTTATGGTAACATTGTTTTAATTTCTGTTTAATATTATGTGAAAATTATCAATCAATAGCTCTCTTGGAATAATCTGAATACAGGTATCTTATTCAGTTTGTTGGATCTAGGGTAACATTTTTAATTTTGTTTGAAGTGGCAGGTATCTCTATTTCTTCAAAATTTTATTGTTGTTCTATTTCTCTACTTGATTTGATGGTTAATTTAGTGTTTGCAGAAAATCTCTCAGGTTCTCATTGAACGTTTGTAGATAGTTCTCGGTTGGACCAGCCAACTCTCAACACATATTTTCCAAAGAGCCTACTTCATATAAGCCTAAAGATTTATCTAACGATAATCTTTTTTCTGTAGGGTGTTTTTGGGCTAGTACCTCTCTAAAATTTCATTTTTTTTTAATATTTTGTGGAAATTTTGATAGATCTGGCTATTAGGAGCCCTAGATTATCAGATCTGCAGAATTGGACTCATACTCCTAAGATCTGATAGATATATAAATTATTTGTATAGCTCTGCTATTTAATTGTGTAGATATGAAATTTTGTAACATAATTTTGAATTTTAACACTTGGGTTTTGGGTTTTTTCTCTATTTTTGTACATATCAGATATTGACTTTTTCTCTTTTCACTTGTGCAGGAATAGATCTGAGAAATCAGCTAAGAAAATCTTCAGATCTGAGCTAGATCTAGACCCTGGAGGGCAAGATCTAGGCTCAAAGATTGTTTGCAGGAATAGATCTGAGAAATCAGCCAAGTAAATCTTCAAATCTGAGCTAGATCTAGAACCTAGAGGGCAAGATCTGGGCTCAAAGATTGTTTGCAGGAATAGATATGAGAAATCAGCCAATTAAATCTTCAGATATGAGATTTTTTCAAGCAGATTTGGGGGTTTTGAAACAGATTTAGGCCCTGTAGGGCAATATTTTATCCCAAATTTGTTTGCAGGGCTAGCCATTAAAGATTTTGCAATAAATCTGAAGATTTGAAGCAAAATAATTTTTTTTTCAGAACAAGGGTTTCAAGTTTTGGGGCTCCTAAGTCCATATCTACCTTCTCCTAGCCCAACACTAGTTCTATTGGGCCTAGTGCTAACTCTCATTGGCCCTGGATTCGCTTGCACCATTTTTTATTTGAATATTTGATTTTCTGAAGCTAATCATTGGTGTGTTTTGCAGAAAATTTGGTAAAAATTTGTGTTTTAGATATTGAATTTTTATTGGCAACTTGCGCAAGTGATTTTCAAGGCCTAGGGCCTAAGGGTTTGATCTCTAAACCATATTTGTCCTCATTGTTTGCTACAATAGTCATATACCTTTCTAATAATGGTGAAAAACACATCTAAATGGTTTGAAATTAACTAAAAAATTGCTAAATACATTAATAAGTCATTTATGTTTGATGTGTATCAAGAATTTGGCCTAGATCTACATTTTGGGTCACTGTTATCTCTGAATAATTCTGTTTTTTGAAGTCTGAAATATAACAGTGGAAAAATTTCATGTGGGTCTAAAATCAGTTCCTAAGTTGTCTAATACATGAAGGAATTAATTTCTTGAGTTGGGCATTTATCATTAGGCTTATTTCATGTTTTAATTGTTGATTGTAATAAGTATATCAGATCTGATATAATTCTGGAAATCACATCATAACAAGGTGAAATTTTTTTATAATTCATGTGGGCAAGTTTGGAAAAATTTCGGTAAATTTTTGGCATAAAAGTATTATTGATAGCTTACTGTTTTCATTGTCATAATGCTACTGTCATAAAGTTTTTCTTACTGCTGTCCTAAAAATTAATTTCTGAAAATTGAGTACTTTGTCATGGAATTGTGATAAAATGCATATCCTTTGTAAACTGAGTATTTTTTTTGAGCATCTATTGACATTAATATCGAATTGCAAAGTTGTTTTTGTTCTCTTTGAGCTAAATTGTATCAAGAAGATTTGAAATAAGCTAGTGTTTTAACTATAGTATCTTCAAGAGTTTATTTTCTAAGTCTTCATCTAAAAAAAAAAACATGCATTTCATTTGGGTAATTGAGAGCTTTTGCGGCATAAGTGTTTTCCCATTCGCGAATCTAACTTCATCTCATCTTCTGGTGCATTTGCATATAAGTTAACTTTGCATAGATAAAATTTATTTCGAAGCATAAGCTTGGTCGATAGACAGATAGATCTCCATTCGTCTTTTCTTGAGAAGCCTGTTTTAATAGTACTTAAAACGGTGACCTTGCAGTCGTCAGAGCCGCAATTCTCTGCAGCGCCGGAGGCACCGGGTATGTTAGAATTTCAGGAAAGGTATCGTTAATCACACCTTAGTGTGCTTCTCCTGATCTTCTCTCTGCCAATTACTACGAAATTAGGCTCAACACAAAAAGGATTGAAGGGTTCACATTTAAATAGGCATTTAACTAAAATTAACCAAGATTCTTGCATCTCACATTAATTTTAGGATCTGCATTTCATATAAAATAGTCATTCATCTAAGCAGCAATTGCTAATCGATTACTTGGTCTTAATTTCCCTAGTAAGATCGTTGATTCCATAAGGCATTGGTATCAATCATTTAAAATCTAATCAAATCCTATAAGTCTTGCTACATCTTAATCAAGTATCGATCGTTTCACTGTGTCTCCCGAACTAGTTGGTTCCCAACTAGTTCTTCTTCATTCCACTTTTCCATAGGGTCTACCCCCCTTAGCCTGCTGTAGGGAGACAGCTTAAATGGAGAGATTGGGGATCAGGGTGACAACCCCCGATCTAAGCCGTTGTCGTGGTGCCTAAACATTCTGTGCAACAACATTTTTTGGCGCCTTGCCAGGGATATTTTATTCTCAGTGTTTCAACAACATTCATCTTCTCATTTGTCATCTTTTCATTTGAGCCGACAACGACAACATTTTGGCGCCGCTGCTAGGGATATGTTATTCTCGGCGCTTCAATGACATTTTATCTTCATTCTCCTCATATCATCTTTATCATTTTTACCGACAACGCCAACATTTTTGGCGCCATTGCCAGGGATAGAGTTTTTTTTGTCCTTGGTTTCTCGACGTCATTTTATTCATCTCATATTTTCTCATCTATTCATTAGATGGTCAAGCGACACAACATTTCTTGGCATCATTTGAACTTTTCATCGCCCTTTCTTTCGTCATCCCATTAATCGTTTTATCTGCACCTTTAGCCCCTTGACATTTCAGTTTGTTTTTTGCTTAGGTGGTGACTCCACTTCTTTCATTTATTATTTCTCAAACAAGAAGCCCTCCCTTCTATCCAGTTGTTTGTTGCCTTTTGGTTCCTAGAGTTAGATTCATGTTCAAGTGGCGACTCCACTTCTTTCATTTCTTACAAGAATTTCTACTAGAAGCTCGCTTCTTGTGGATCTCTTGATTTTCTTGAATAGGGGTCTGTCTCTAACATCCATTTGGTCCCTCATTATTCCTTCAGGCAAGTCATCATGGATGATTCATTTACCCCGTGTCATTTTACTAATGTTCTCCATGATATTCCGGAAGTGGCCATTCATATATTATCTTTGTTCTTGGGTGGTGATTCAGTCGCTATTAGATAGAGTTAGATTCATGTTCAAGTGGCGACTCCACTTCTTTCATTTCTTACAAGAATTTCTACTAAAAGCTCGCTTCTTGTGGATCTCTTGATTTTCTTGAAAGGGGTCTGTCTCTAACATCCATTTGGTCCCTCATTATTCCTTCAGGCAAGTCATCATGGATGATTCATTTACCCCGTGTCATTTTACTAATGTTCTCCATGATATTCCGGAAGTGGCCATTCATATATTATCTTTGTTCTTGGGTGGTGATTCAGTCGCTATTAGATAGAGTTAGATTCATGTTCAAGTGGCGACTCCACTTCTTTCATTTCTTACAAGAATTTCTACTAAAAGCTCGCTTCTTGTGGATCTCTTGATTTTCTTGAACAGGGGTCTGTCTCTAACATCCATTTGGTCCCTCATTATTCCTTCAGGCAAGTCATCATGGATGATTCATTTACCCCGTGTCATTTTACTAATGTTCTCCATGATATTCCGGAAGTGGCCATTCATATATTATCTTTGTTCTTGGGTGGTGATTCAGTCGCTATTAGAAAGCATCTATGCAGGTTTACTCATACAATACTCAGACATTGTTGTTCTCCCCAATATGATCATGAAGATGTCAAAATGCGTCTATTTGTCTTTTCTTTAGAGGGTGATGCTTTGACTTGGTTTAATAATTGTCATGAAGATTCTTTCGCTTCTTTACAAGACATCGTCAATGCTTTTAAAGATAGATATGGTTATCAAGATAGCACGTCTTATGCCCCTAAAATTATGCAACAGAATGAAAGTGATCTTGTGAAGGATGCAACTATCGATGAAAGATTTCAAGACAATTCTCCATATCAGAATGTGCCATCCACTTGTACTGTTGCAGATCAAATCCATGACAGTGGGAAAACAGGGACAGGTTGTCAAATCAGTGTCGACAATGAAAGGGAAAATGATAAGCAAATTATAGAATAACTAATGCGGCTGGTAAAAAATATGGAGCTTAATCAAGGAAAATTTGTAACTGAGTACATCAAGGATATGAGAACTTTATACACCCACTTAGAAAAACGTGATAAGGAGATGGAAATCATGAAAATTAAACACTTTGATCACGTAACCACCGTAATAGAAAAGTGTGCTCAGAATATGGAGGATATGAGGACCGACATGCAAAAGGAAATGGAAACCATGAAAGCTAATCATGGCAGAGAAATTAATTCTATGCAAAGCAAGTTATTAACCCTAGAGGAAAATATGACGTTCATGGAATTTAATCATTCAAATCACGTGATTGCGATGGAAACAAGTTATCAAGAAGAAATAAGTTCGATTCAAAACAGATTGTCAACTATGGATGATGAAATGACCATCATGAAGGTTGATTATAATAATCAGTTAGCTATCATACAAACAAATCATGCGAAAGAGATAAACTCTATGCAACATTTCTTGATGACCATAAAAGCATATAATGACAAAGTAATAAAAGATATGGAAGCTAGTCAGATATGTCTTCAGAAAAAGTTATTGACCATGGAGAAAAACCATGCTAGGGAGTTCAGTGCTATGAAGGTTGAATGCTCTAACCAGATGGATGCCATAATAATACAGGTACAGAAACTTCAACATCAGTCAGAGGATGAAAGAAACAAGGAAACGCCAACAAATCATAAGCCTCCCTATCTGTTGCAGCAAGCTCCATCTTATTATGAGGTCATTTGTTCCATTGAAAAGTGGTTAATTGAAGGTGACCCGGATAAAATTGAAATTGATAAGAATCAGGTTGACGCTCACATGGTTAATCCATCAGTCATAGAAGATCAAGTTATAACTCATGACGCCTGTGACACTGATCCATCATTCTTGATAGAGCAGATGCAGAATGAAGAGAGACATGTCATGCATATTTTACATACTTCATCTGAGAGTGTTGAAGCAGAATGTTCCACATCATCAATGATACAACCTGCCATAAAGAAAAAGTGTAAAAGAAAGAGAATGAAAAAGCGATTTGATGCATCAAATGGCTGCGAGCAACTTGATTTTCGGATAGGTAAAAGTCCTACCGTATGCAGAATTGGACATGGCACATCTGAGAAACAGCCGATAGATTTGCCTGAAAGCAGACAAATGTTCAATATGCACTATATTGAACGCATCCGATGCCATGGGGCATCTTTGAATTGTATTTCTAACTTTATGCCCTATTATTTTAGTATTTCATTTGTAGTTAGATTTGTGTTTTTCATGTTATTAGACTAGTTAGTAAATGAAGAGCTTATATCTTTCATGTGCTTAACGTTATATGATGATTTTTGAATGGACGCTACTTATGTTTTGTTGTGTTGCGTGGATGCAGATTCTGGATTCTCACATTCCTCCAGTGCAGCAACATGTCCCCAAGTAGAGCCAGATGTTGACCACTACGTGTCAACGACCCATAGCAATACACCCCTTTTTCGCAAAAAGGATAGCGCCTGATCGATGTGTTCCTGCCATCCAACTATCATCAGCCTGAGGATCATCTTATAATGCAAACCCAGTCTACATGTGGATAATGTAAATAATCTTAGCAGATCTGTATTGTGTATGTAATCACCTAGGTAAACCTACTTTTCTGGTGACGATCTATATTTCGGGAGGTTTTTTGTCTTACCGATCCATTCTTGGAGGGTCGACAGAGTTTTCCTTCAACCTTACCCCAAAGCCGGAATGGATTTTGTCACTAGGATCTTAGGGGAGTCCTAGTGTTCTAGATCAAGTCTATGTAAAAGTGATTTGGGAATAATCCTAAGTATTTGGTTAGGTTATTTTATTACAAATTGCTTGATCTGCGAGATTATATTTGTGTCGCGGAACTAGGTAGTCTATGAGGGTTTTTTGTAAATGGGTTTTTCACTTTGAAATGTAAAAAATGTAAAAAAATCATGATGTAAAGTGTCTTGAGGGTTAGAAAAATATTTTATCCCCTCATAGGTTAATTAATTAAATTTTTTGACCAGAATTAATTAAAATCCTAAGCCAAAAATTTGATTAATTGTACATCCTAAGTGAATTTAAATTTTCCAAAGGCAAAATTCGTGGGTCCTTTAAAAAACTAAATTTTAAGAGGTTCGAGACTAAGGTTAATTGACTATTTTGCTAAATTTTATGCCTTGGTCCCTGGGGTTAAGTCAAAGTCAAAATTTTGAGGAAATCAATTCAAAATTTTAATTTTTGAATTAATTAAAATGCATTTAATTGAAAATTTTGAAATTTCCCCAATATTTAAAATTTCGGCGGATGAGATTAAAAGAAATTTTGATCCTTATCAACGGTCGAGATTTCTTTGACAAGGATCACTCGAACTAGCTGTTGGAGGATTTATCTTTAAATAGGAGGTCATTTGTCAGTCAGTATCATCTGATCTCTGGATCATGTACTAAGCTCTCAAGCTCTCTTGTATATTTTTTTGAATTAATGTAAAAGTCTTTGGGGTTTCAACGTGCTGTAGTGTTCATTTTCATGAATTTATAGTCACATTGTTTTAATTTATGCTTAATATTATGTGAAAACTATCAATCAATAGGTCTTTTAGAATAATCTGAATACAGGTATCTTATTCAGTTTGTTGGATCTAGGGTAACATTTTTAATTTTGATTGAAGTAGCAGGTATCTCTATTTCTTCGTAATTTTATTGTTTTTGGGCTAGTACCTCTCTAAAATTTCAATTTTTTTTAAATATTTTGTGGAATTTTTGATAAATCTAGCTATTAAGAGTCCTAGATTATCAGATCTGGGAGCGGAGTTGGACTCATACTCCTTAGATTTGATATATTTGTAAATTATTTGTACAGTTCTGTTATTTAATTGTGTAGATCTGAAATTTTGTAACATAATTTTGAATTTTAATACTTGGGTTTTTTGGGATTTTTTCTATTTTTGTTCATATCGGGTATTGGGTTTTTCTCTTTTCACTTGTGCAGGAATAGATTTGAGAAATCAGCCAAGAAAATCTTCAGATCTGAGCTAGATCTAGACCGTGGAGGGCAATATCTGAGCTCAAAGATTGTTTTGCAGGAATATATCTGAGAAATCAACCAAGTAAATCTTCAGATCTGAGCTAGATCTAGAACCTGGAGAGTAAGATCTGGGCTCAAAGATTGTTTGTAGGAATAGATCTAAGAAATCAGCCAATTAAATCTTCAGATCTGAGATTTTTTCAAGTAGATCTGGGGGTTTTGAGACAAATCTAGGCCCTGGAGGGCAATATCTTGTCCCAAATTTGTTTGCAGGGCTAGCCATTAAAGATTTTGCAATAAATCTGAAGATCTGAAGCAGAATAATTTTTTTCAAAACAAGGGTTTCAAGTTTTGGGGCTCCTAAGCCCAGATCTACCTTCTCCTAGCCCAACGCTAGTTCTATTGGGCCTTGTACTAGCTCTCATTGGCCCTAGATTTCCTTGCTCCATTTTTTATTTGAATATTTGATTTTCTAAAGCTAATCATTAGTGGGTTTTTGCAGAAAATTTGGTAAAAATTTGTGTTTCAGATATTGAATTTTTTTTGGCAACTTAGGCCTAAGTGTTTGATTTCTAAACCATCTTTGTCCTCATTGTTTGCTACGACAGTCATATACCTTTCTAATAGTGGTGAAAAACACATCTAAATGGTTTGAAATTAAATAAAAATTTGCTAAATACATGAATAAGTCATTTATGTTTGATGTGTATCAAAAATTTGCCCTAGATCTACATTTTGGGTCACTGTTATCTCTGAATAATTCTGTTTTTGAAGTCTGAAATATAACAGTGGAAAAATTTCATGTGGGTTAGTCTAAAATCAGTTCCTAAGTTGTCTAATACATTAAGAAATTAATTTCTTGAGATGGGCATTCATCATTAAGCTTATTTCATGTTTTAATTGCTGGCTGTAATAAGTATATCAGATCTGATATAATTCCGGAAATCAAATCATAACAAGCTGAAATTTTTTTATAATTCATGTGAGTAAGTTTGGAAAAATTTCGGTAAATTTTTGGCATAAACGTATCATTGATAGCTTACTGTTTTCATTGTCATATTGCTGCTGTCATAAAGTTTTTCTTACTGTTGTCCTAAAAATTAATTTCTGAAAATTAAGTACTCTGTCATGGAATTGTAATAAAATGCATATCCTTTGTAAACTAAGTATTTTTTTTGAGCATTTGTTGACATTGATATCGAATCGCAAAGTTGTTTTTGTTCTCTTTGAGCTAAATTGTATCAAGAAGATTTTAAATAAGCTGTTGTTATAACTATAGTATCTTCAAGAGTTTATTTTCTAAGTCTTCATCTAAAAAAAGCAAGCATTTCATTTGGGTAATTGAGGGCTTTTGCGGCATAAGTGTTTTCCCATTATAGAGTCTACCTTCATGTCATCTTTCGGTGCATTTGCATATAAGTTAACTTTGCATAGATAAAATTTACTTCCAAACATAAGCTTGGTCGATAGACAGATAGATCTTCATCTGTTTTTTCTTGAGAAGCCTGTTTTAATAGTACTTAAAACGGCGACCTTGCAATCGTCAGAGCCATAGTTCTCTGCAGCGTTGGAGGCACCGAGTATGTTAGAATTAGGAGAGGTATCGTTAATCACACCTTAGTGTGTTTCTCCTGATCTTCTCTTTGCCAATTACTACGAAATTGGGCTCAACACAGAAAAGATTGAAGGGTTCACATTTAAATAGGCATTTAACTAAAATTAACCAAGATTCTTGCATCTCACATTAGTTTTAGGATCTGCATTTCATATAAAATAGTCATTGATCTTAGCAGTAGTTGCTAATCGATTACTTGGTCTTAATTTCCCTAGCAAAATTGTTGACTCCATAAGGCACTGTTATCAATCATTTAAAATCTAATCAAATCCTATAAGTCTTGCTAAATCTTAATCAAGTACTTGATCGCTTCATTGTGTCTCCCAAACTGGTTGGTTCCCAACTAGTTCTTCTTCATTCCACTTTTCCATAGGGTCTACGCCCCTTAGCCTGTTGTAGGGAGACAAATTAAACAGAGAGATTGGGGATCAAGGTGACAGCCCCCAATTTGAGCCGCTGTCGCGGTACCTAGACATTCTGTGCGACAACACTGGCTAAGGACCATCTTGGAGAAAAAATTTCAGGGGCAAGTCTCGCTATGGTGATTTGGGTCTAGAAACTTTTGGAGTTTGTTTGAGGCCTTAAACAACCATTTTTGTGGTAAAAAACTTTGCAAACAAAATTCCAGCCTCTCAATGTTATTCTACACATAGAGAGCTTTCCAAAAACATGGAGATTAGCTTAATTGAAGTTTGTATGATGAAGTTATGCCTCTTGCAAGTTGACCTGTATTATTGACTACCATGAGAATGAGTAGATGTTGTGTCAACTTTCATTACTCACACATGACACTAGTCACATGTCTACTTTTAGGAAGATTTTAGAGGCTCCAAAAGCCGAACCCTAATGGGGAACTGAGGCATGCAAAATCCCTAACCCTAGATGACTATCAAGACATGTTAAATATTGGGTCACTAGGTAAGGAAAGGGTTCCATTCTTGCATTAATGTTATTGATCCATAGTTGAGCAAAGCATTGGGAGTGGGATATTGAAGAAGAGTAGAAGTAAAAGATTTTGTAGTAGCCATATAGGCCACAACATCCATGGTAATAGTGCATGCACTTTCTCTATATTTACTTTTCATAAGAGAGAAGAAAAGATTAAGCCATAGGCCTCAACTTCTAGTTGGATTTTTCCTATATTGGGTTTTCGAAAGGTACATATTGTGTTCATTTTGTGGCTGGTGTATAATTTGTTGAACTTCTTTCATTTCAATATTCGTTTATTTCCTTGTTTTGTGTGCTAAGCTAGTAATATTAAATCTAAATCCAAAGTAGAACACTACATAATAAGAGATTTCATAAATATTGTAAGATCTATTGTAACAAACCATTCCAATGGAATATAATGTAGTAGTTTACAAAACATTGTTGATATCAGAGCAACTTTCTTTGTGGTTCTTGTGCGAATTTGCAATATCTAGATAGTGTAAGAAAGAAGTCTTAAATACCTAGCCATGGAAGATAAGTACAATAACAATCCATGCAATTATTCCAAGGAGATATTTTCAAAGCTGGAAGCAGAAGTCATTAAGTCTCTCACAACATGGCCATACTCATGCAACCTTTAGAGGACAAGTTTGGATGTTTCAAAGGGTTTGGTAGCTCTAACTCATGAGTTGGCATGAATGGAAAATCTAGAGATAACAAAGACCTTGAAAAGGCATCAAAAAAGGAGCTAGAGAAAGAGAGACCTAGAAAAGGAGTCAAAAAAAGAGCCAGAGAAAAAGAGGCCAAGTTTTACTGTTGTCACTTTGTCCCATTCTTTGTTTAGAGTGGAAGTGAAAGAGAACATCAAACCTTACGAAGGTGAGATTGATGTTGTTAAATTGTATCAATGGTTGCAATAGTTAGAAGTTTATTTTAGTGTTTGTAACATAGGATAAGAGCAAAAATTTTCATCTGCTTGACTGAAGTTAGAGGAACATGCCCAGACTTGGTGGGAAAGTCACATAGAGATGCTTTAGCTGGAGGGTGATGCCCCAGTAACTAAGTGGGAGGTGTTAAAACCTTCACTAAGTCCTATTTCTACCCTATTGGGTATGAAGAGGACTAGTGGATCCTTTGGCATTTCTTCAAGTAGAAGCAAGGGAAAAGTGTTCAAGAGGATGCCACTGAGTTCAGTTAGAAAGCCATTATGTTATGTATATCTCCCAACAACCTAGATGTACTCCTCAAATCTCTGGGGAGGTCTACATAGTCATTTAAGGAGGGCAAGTGATTCTCTTTTATCCAAGGACAGTTAACGAGGCCTATGTGCAAGCATAATATCTGGAAATTATGGGTAAAGAATAAAGGACAAGCAAGTGCTTTAATGCAGAAATGCCACCAAGATGCTTCCAAGGAGGGAAAACAGAAGTGGAAAGAAAAGGACAGGAAGACAAATTACAGCACGTATGGCTTTGGGTTGGTGTGAGCATATTTTCTAATTATATTGGATTTTAAGAACTGTACCTTTATTTCATACATTAGGCGCTAGTTATCTCTTCACAAAAAGACTAGTTATCTTTTCTGCTCCTGTATTTGTATTTTTTACTGCTTGAACTATATATGAAATTACTGCTCATTCGACACAATGTGCTTTGTCTAGAAACTAAGAGAACCATTTTTCTTCTTTTAACAAGGCAGAGAATTACACAATTTGCATAGTTATCACTTAAAACAAAATAAAATGGCTCTCCGAAATATGCATTGAATGTGTCCTGCCTCATGAGAATCGATCATCTCAAATAGCTTACATGCTGCTATAATATTTTCCCAACTTGTTTTCCTCTTTAGCAAACGGAATTACTAGAAATATTAACTTGACTGAGTTAAATTATCTTAGGCAATGCAGTAACATAGTAATATGCATTTTCATCTTACAGGGCACTGGGTTCTGCTGCGAACATATTTTCTGCAAATGAAAAGGAGGCTGCTTCACTCGTTGGACCTGGATCACCATTGGATATGATCGAGCGTATTGCAGAACTTGGAGCTGAGGTTTTGCTTCTAGCATATATTGAAATTGTTTTTCCATCTAATGTTAGTTCTTTTGAATTGTTGTAAACTCTCTGCAATTGAAATGGTAATGCAAATAAAATATAAATTGCAGGTGGTGACTCTTAGAAGAGGGCCTTCTGGAAGCATTGTTCACAGGCAAGATATTAATGTTCAATTAAGCATTTATATTACCCATTGTCTTTTGGAATTAGTCTTGTTCCAATGTCAAAACCAGAAGTTATTGCCATTGCAGACAATTTATTGTTTCACTTTATCTTACATCATATTATTTCAGGTCTGACACTCGGGAGACATGGGAAATTCCAGCTTTTCACGCAATTTGCCCCTTGCTAAACTCTCCAATGCAAGGAGAAACTAGAGTGGAAAATGTTGTTGATCCAACAGGGTGTGGCAATACATTCTGTGGTGCATTCCTTATTGGATGGTGGAAGACTCGAGACTTATTAGTAGCAGGCCTGAGGGGTAGTGTTGCAGCAAGCTTTGGTAAGTATAACTATAAAAGATCCACATGCTTCCACAATTTTGCATACGTATGAAGCAAGGTTCATGGATATATGATGAAACGAATAATTTCCATCGGTGTACATAGCACGGCAAAACACGAGGCCGTGATATTTTGCTTTCAGAAATCAAGAATAGCTTGTAACCCCGTCATGCTAAAAATATATGTATCTCTTTCGCAATATTTTAAAAGTCCTCAATATTTTAAAAATTCTCTTTCTAGATGTGTTTTTAGATTCCAAGTCCATTTCCTTTCCGTAACTAGAAGCCTTCTGGTCATTTTTATCCTCTTCAAAAATCAGGGAAATGTAAGAAACATGGGGAGGGTGTGTTAGCGCTGATATCAACGCGTAGACCTATCCATTTGGTTCCTATAGTCAGAACAATCTGAAGCTCTGCCAACTTTTGTGGTTGGAA
The DNA here is from genome assembly GCA_000404065.3 of Pinus taeda. Taxonomy (NCBI): domain Eukaryota; kingdom Viridiplantae; phylum Streptophyta; class Pinopsida; order Pinales; family Pinaceae; genus Pinus; species Pinus taeda. The sequence goes on from APFE030259924.1 coordinate 74,213, forward strand.
TTTCAACCAGTGTTGCAAATATTGCGATTTTATTGCCTAATCGTGATTTTTTTGGAAGGGTGATTTTATCGGCCAATAAAATTGAAGATTTTTTTGCAAATGACAAAAATTGCGCCTAAAAATCATAAAAATTGCCAAAAAAAAAAAAAAAAATCGTGAAAATATCGCCAATAATAAATAATCTTTTGAATTCATTAATAAAAATTATAATTATACATTTTTTATAATTATTATATTATAAATTTATGGATATCATATAAGTTGGAGTCCCAACACCTTAATGTCATGGTCTACCTCTATTGCGATCTCCATTTGTGGGTGAGGCAACTTCAAAAGACGCTTAACGTGGATGTCAATGGATGGAATTGACAGCACTGCTGCGTGGAGGGTTGAGGCCAAGAAGCCTGTCAAAGAATCAGACCTTGATTGGTTAGAGGAGGATGTAGTGAAAAAGGTAGCAGCTGCAGAGGAGAGAGTGGAGGAGGAGGAGGGAGCAATAGGATAAGGTGACACCACCTACTATGGTCACTAGTAGAGGACATGGTCTACCTCCTCTGGCTCCTAGTTCTTTTAAAGGACATCAGAGTCCAATGCCAACACTAGGGCCTTTGTCATCTAGAGTGAAAGCTATTACATTTTCTTGCAAAAGGGGAAGAAAAATTTATTAGTTACTTAGTGGTTTCAATGTGTATGACTCATGATATGAGATACATTATTACATTTATTGTTGATATTTTGAAATTAAGTCAAGGCTCATGATTCAAGACATGATTCACTATTATGTGTGATGTAGCATTCAACATATTAGACATCTTATATATTAGTTTTCTTTTCATATTTATATATCAATGCATTTATTTTATGTTATGAATGCTTTGGATACTAAAAAACTGAAAAAAATGAAAATATATATATATATATATATATAGTTTGCCCATTTTCACCAATTTTTAAGATTTTTTCTTTTTCCTTACCTCACCAATTTTATCCCAATAACTTTCCCAACATTAATTTCAACTCTATCGAAACATGCTTTCAATTTTTATCCCAATAACTTTCCCAACATTAATTTCAACTCTATCGAAACCTGCTTTCAATAGAGTGTTAGGAATTGAAAAAACGCTTGTGATTCTTTGAAACTCTATATGGAGTGTAGTTAGCTCTTTCTCGCAAAAGTAGAGGTTGTCATCACGAAATGAAATTGTACTATCTCTATCCAACGAATCCAGATATGAGTCATGGACTCGCTACGCTATATTTAGGCACAAAACTTATGTTTTGAATAGGCAATTTGACATAGCATTCCACTTTTTTCGATTATTGATAAGAACTGTCAATTTTTTGGTTCTTCACGTCATTCACATGCATATCGCTGACCAGCAGTTGTGTATATCGACTTTCGTTTATTACTGATTTCCTCGTCATTGAATATGCCAGTTTGATATTGATGATGTTATTTTTCTCTCAGTGGCAGAGTACGAGGGTCTTCCACCCCCTCCACTATCACATTGGAGGGAACAAGCCCAGGTACGCTTAGATATACTCAGGCCATATGCAAAAAAACTTAATACGCCGCAGTAACCATCCTAGAGTTGCAGTATAACTTTATGTGGAGGCTTTGTCTGCCTGTCAAGACTTGCCATTTAATGAAATCACGCTAATTTAACGTTGTTTGTAAGCCATTTGAGAACCTGCATGCTTCATCGGCATAAAGGTTTGTAGTTTTTCAAGTTTCTTATTTAATTTATGACTGAAATTGTGCGAGAACTTGAGGAAAGCCTTTTTAGTAAAAACAGTGGCTCCTTAATGACATTCTGTACGCATTCTCTTGCTTTGGCATTGATTGTTATATTTATATAGTAGCTTCCAATTCAAAAGAGGAGAATGATTGAAATATGCGAGATACAAAAACGGTATCATGTAAAGTTGTAACTTACGTGGATCTGATGCCAATACATTTGGTTCGGGCACCTAAACTCATGTAGCGTGTGCGCCATTGTATAGATTCATTGTAATAAAGTGTTAAGGATGGCAAAGTGTTGGGTATGAGGAATGCCCCAATCATAAAATGGAAAAAACAGCTATGAAACTTAAAAACAATGGATGGCAATTTACAGAGAGGTAGCACACAAAGAATTTCAATGTAACTTCTTAAGGGTTATGCTCTATACATTGTCTATTTCGTAACCCACGTATTCCTACTTTAGGTTAGGACCCTAAAATACCATTTCCCTTCAAGAAGGTGTTGCTCTGAATGCCTGCTAATTGCAGATGTTTATGCATGAATTGCTCATTATTCCAATTAGCATATTGAATCAGCAGTTTCTTCCATTTTATGGGAAACTCCATGGTTGCTATGTTTTACAAGTTCTCGTGAATATATCACTAATTGCAGTTGCAATATAATATAATTTTTCCATAGTCATCCAGCTCTAGAAGCTTTTTCTATGCTAGAATCCAATACCAAGAGCCTTCTTCAAGCATGATACATGGGAAATTAAGTACACCCTCGAGGAGGGTGGTAGTTATAATTTGTAGTTCACATTGCAAATCTTGTGAAGTACCTTGTATGTGCATAGCCATTGTCCTCTAACTAATCTCAAACTACCTCTCACTCGTACACATTGATGGGTTTGTCATTTCATCCAATTTTGGATCATGGCCAAAATTCCCTTGGGGATTTGGAGAATGTTTTGTCGATATTATACATGATCTGCAATTGCTTGTACTTTGGAAATCCCCCATAGAGGTGAAGTGATAGAGGGAGGTGGGTAATAATAGAGTGCCTCGAATGGTGCCATATGAATAAATGTATGGAATGTAGTGTTATACATCCATTCTGTTACAGGAAGTCATTTGAACCATTGGAATTATGTGTTAGAAGTGAAGAGAAGAAGAAATATTTCTAGGACATTTATTCACAACCTCAATTTGATCATCTATTTAAGGATGATAGGAAAAGTCATGAACTAATTTAGTGTTGAGAGAAGAAAATAAAGTCTTACCAAAAATTGCTAGCAAAGAGAGAGTCCTTGTCATTGACTGTGGACTTTGGATTTCCATTAAGCTTTTGAATATCATTCATAAAGGCTTTTCCATTCTACTTGTTGAGAAGGGATGAGCCAAACCACAAAAATGGTCATATTTAGAGAGTTTGTCCACCACCACTATAATACCATTTTTTCCTTACAATTTAGGCAAGCCCTTGGTGAAGTCCATAGATACTTCCTTCCAACATTGACTAGGAATGGCCCAGGGCTATCATACTCCTATTGAATTTACTATCTCTCTTGTATGTTGTTGGCAAACTAATAATTTGGCCACAAATTTTGGTACATCTTCCTTTAAACGCTCCCAAAAGAAGTCTCATTGGACCTTGTGATAAGTCTTGAGAAATCCAAAGTGACTAGCAGTTGGAGAGGCATGCATTTTGGTAAGATATGATGCAACATGTTTTAGTTGTGAGTTTTAATAGAGGTATTTCATCCTTATATCAATATGGGTCACTTATCCAAACAAACTTATTTGATGCATTTCAATCTTGTTGTAGTCATTGGATCAATTAAGTAGTAGAGTCATTTTGTTGTTTTGTACATGTTGCTTCTACTAATTGGCCTATAACATAGAGAACATGAAGAAGAGACTTATGGTTATAGGTTGGTGGGTTACGAGGGAAATCAAAATCAATGATTTCTAACCAACCAATCATATATACAAAATGGCATAAAACTTGATAACACATAATTAACCCATATAAGAATGTTTTAAATATGGAAAGTATATAATCACATACCTCCTACATTTCAACAATTCAATTAATCTTCTTCTTCATCCAACTCCACATCTATATCATCCAATTCAAAATCAATGTTGAAAGGATTGGCCATAAGAACCTTATCATCAGTGTCATTTTCAATAATATCATCATTGAGAACAATGTCATATACATCTAGCTCAACTTCTCTGCATTATCTTCGTCTTCAATACCATCTTCTTCTGCTATGCTATACTTCACATGGCTTCCTCTTGGATCATATCTAACAACATATGACCAACCAACTTGTTAAATTTTATTAAGGTTATATTTTTTATTGCTTTGATAATTGCATTTCATTATTTATATATTCAATTCACCCCACAACATCATAACATTATCCATATTTACAACATTATTTAGCAACATATGCAACTCTATAGAAAGAAAAATATCATCATCAATGCAACGAAACAAAAGGAACAATAGAAGAAAAGCATTCACACATAGAAACACCAGGAATGGTCGGAGATCAGGGAAAAACCCACTATGGAGAAAGCCCTTTCAAATTCTTTTTCTTATTAGATTGTCATTGAATGATTTAGCAAAAGGGAGTAAAATGATCCATATCTTCAACCATAATCCTATCCAGCAAAATCAACTAAACAAAATCCATGAGATGAACCCAACAATGTTAATAATCAAAACACTAATTCAGAAGTTTGCAATCAACTGTCATTGTGTGCAGTCAACTGTAAAAATCAAACCCTAGTTCCCAATCGCACGCAGAGAGTGATGTGCGTGCAACTAAAACCCTCCAATGGCACACATGAGCTTGCATTCCTGCAGTTGGAACCGAAATTTCCCTGAAGCATGCTTGCGGCTAGAAACCAAAACCCTAAACACACGTGCGAGCTTCAGACCCTGCAATCTCGAACTTGTGCGAGCAAACTTTCATGAATCATCTCAAACCTGAGTGAGACAAACAAAAGAAAGAAGAATGATCATGGTGATGATGTCCAATTGAGGATCACTTAAATTGTATTTATCACCGTCCATGGGTGTCCAATTTCTCTTTTGGGTCGACTTGTCCTTTTGTGCACATGTGGGATTTTCTTTAAAAGTATACTTTCCCTTGTCCAAAATTAGTCAAAATTGGTCCTCTTGAAAAGAGGAATCTAGTCCCATGATTGTAATTATTCACTAAGCTGCCAAATTAACACTCCCTCTCATCTAGGTAGAAATTCCAATCGCATCACGTAATCATCACAAGAATCCTATCATCAAATCATGTCCTATCTCAAGTATCTCATCATCAAATGTCATCACTGCTCATCTCTACTCATCTATGATTATCCTTGCTTATCTCTTGATTGTCTTTGCTTATATGTTGAACATTCTCAAATCTAAAAGAAGAAGAATTTCACACTGGAGGGGAGCTTAAGCTACCACCCTCAATCCATCGGGGAGCACATCTCAACCCATTGAAATTTAATGACAATGAGGAAGGTGCTATGCGACACTCTCACCCCAAGTCATCTCATTGTGCAATAGGCAAGATACAACTTACCAAGCAAGGATCACAACCATCCCATTATGCAATCAATGGGCGAGATACCACTTGCCATACGAGGTAAGGATCACAACCATCCTATTGCTTGTTGATCTTCCCAACAATGACCCTCAAGAGTCATGCAGTAGAACACCTGCATCATAATCAGCTTTGATAACACACCTCCAAGCACTCTCTCAACCTATTGGCCAGACGAGGAGCGAATCCCAACAAGCCCAACGTGTGGGTATGATGTCAACTGTGGTATACTCTACATAGACCAAGATAGGATAGAAACATCTCCGACCCTATGCATAACAAATATGGGTGATACCCTATTGTCCAAAGATCCCTCAACCGCAGGATCCCTCCATCTTAATTCCTCACCCTAGGAGGTCAGACAAGGGGGAAGAGTTGGCTCAATGTCCTCAATCAGTCTTGCTCTATGTAGATCATAAACATATCATCGTGCTCATATCTGGTATCGACTTAAACAACTCATTGAAGAGTTTAATCATAATGTCTCAATAGAAGTAGTCTCCTGTTCATGCAAGACATCAAATCGAATATTATATTAGAACAAATGTATATCACAAAAAGGATAACATATTCATCCTCCCTCTCATGGAGGCAGCAACCACAAGCCTAAGCTTGTCTTGTACAACAAGACTATCTCAATATATGCATATATCTCAGTCCCAACGATATATGGGATTCTCTGTCAATCAGATCCAACTCTTTATTATCGTAATGTATCACTGCCACATACTAAATCTATTTCACTTGTATGACGTGATATTTTAATATGTGCAACATCTAATGTTTGAGCAATATCAAAATCTCCATAGGATTCAAAACAGTTTCATAAGAGTCTAATTTTGTTATGTTCATAAGATACGTTCAAACTAGATAAACAACTTGATATCCAAGTTAAAAACTAGTATCATAATTTCAATGGATATGACTAATAATAAAAAATGTAGATATGCATGAAAAGTTAAGTTTTGAACTAAAGGAATTGTGTCTTTTACTAATTAACCAACACTTCTCCGTATAGGTATACTTCATAATGTATTTGACTCGGCTATAAGCTCACACTCGTTTTGGATAATATGTCAGCCTTTGAATTTAATTCCCCATGAATCTAATCAAAGGAGATAACCTTGAAGATTTTAATAAGCTCCATAATTGTAATCATCGACTAATCCAATAAAGAAGTGTTTGAGTAAGTATAACATTTCAGTCAATCTATAACAACCTTTGAATCCCCTATCACTTGTAAGTTTAAATTTCTAAAGTGACAAAATAAAAATGACTAACATAAACGTCTGATTCGTATTATTGTAGTGCTTGTTAGTGTTAGGGTCCTATAATAATAGGATTCATAATTTTGAATTGGCTATGGTTAGTCTTGTAATATTGTACATACTTTTGCTTTCTGCAAAATGTTTTCTATATTAAAAAAATTAAAAAATGTAAAGAGGGTATGTCCCAAAAGAATAATCAAAGGACAAAAAGAAAAAGAAAAGATCAAAAAAGTGAAAAATATGAACCCCAAACAAAAAATAAAACAGATCATGAAAGTGTGCAAATTCAAGTGTCACTACTTGTTACTCTACTATGCAAAATAATGGTTGTGTGCAACTTATCATAAATGCCACAACCCATGATAGTCAAATAGCTTAATCTTGACTAATTCATGCTTTAAATTTCATGTTTATAGATAGAGAATAAAGATCTAGCCAAATTGTGTAATCTTGGCAAATCAGTATTTAGGTAGAGAAATAAAAATGTGCCCATAAGCTTAATCTGAGCCATTGGAAGTTATAAGGTTTGAATTAGATAGTTTGTTTGTCAAAAGAAAAAGAAATAAAGGGTCTGCTAGCTCAAATGCACCCAAGAAAGTGAAGAAAAAATGTTAGGATAAATAATGGGTAGGTAGAAGAAAGGTTGGAAATGTACAAGGTTGCTCAGTCAAAAGCACATTTATCATGCTTAATCCTATGTTTCATGTGCAGGAGCATTTATGAGAGTGAAAAGATGTTCACAAGCTTGTTTGATTAACTTCCCATCATTTCATTTCACCCCCACATACATACTAATTTCTCCATTATCTTATCATTTTTCATTAAATACCCTTTTTCCCTTCATTTTGACCCTTATCCCTTGGTTTCACACATTCCCCTAGTAAATTACCTTCCAAAACTCACCCCCTACTCAAAAACCCATTTTCCCTAGTGTGAAAACCATTCCTTATTGCAAAAATCACCTTCCCCCTTATTAATTTCCTTATTTTCCCTTCAAAACCCATAAAAACCCCTTATCCTAAGTTTTTATCCCCCCCACATTATTTAAATTAATTCCCTGATTCATATTTCCCCGAAAAAAACCTTTTAACCCACCACCCCTTGGTGTAATTAAACTAACCTTGCCACATTAACCCCTGGTCCCACTCCATTAGACCCGCTAAGTATATTTTAAATCCCCGCCTTAGTTATTAATTAATTACAATTAATTGTAATTAACGCCCCGGGCCCCGCAAATCCTGACTTTGTTTCCCTCCATGCATATTGACCACGCAACAATCATCCGATCTTCCACACCCAAATCCGATGGCGCGCATCCATATTGCGCTCATTCGCTATCCAACCATTACCAACCTGAGAGCACACGAGATTCGTGGTTTTGCTCGGGCACTGTTTTGCTATGTGGCAGCCCTAGACGAAATCGTGTGCTCTCAAGGAAATACCACTTGCCTAGCAAAAGTGGTGCGATGACCCATAAAACCGCCTCCCCGCCAATACCAAAAACCATACACTGCTCATTTGTAAATTCTGTGCCAAATTCTAACCATTTTCGGTTAAAAGGATGGAGAAGCCCCATTTCAACTCTTTTTGCTCGTTTGCATTGTGAATACTGCTCAAGCCTTTCTGTGACACCCTGAGCCTCTACGACCAAAATTGACCGCCATCTACCACCCGAAGAAGCTCCAGACACCCAATTCAACCATCCAATTCACAGCTAAAGCAGTTGTACCCTCTGCACTCACCATTGAACCAGTTTGCTGCCCATACCACCAAATTCCAGGTATTTTTGGGAAAACGAGAACGACCCTCTAAATTTGAAAACATACAGTCAAGTATAAATATTAATTAATACATTTGCCTATTCGAAGAGTAGTTTGTCTGTATCCCCAAAACCCCTCTTTTGCAAACTACAATTAACCTCTCATTGTACCATATTTTGCCAAACCTCACTTCTACAACCAATACAGGGCTAATCCAAATCCATAAACTCAGTCATGGCTTCCCAGACCTCTCTGGATGTGAGCCCTGTGTCGACCCCTCACCTGGACATCAACCATTTGGCACTAGCAGATAGGGATTTCCAGATAAAAGATATTGCTACCCCAGCCTACCTTCTGAAGCTCCACTACTGGAGTAAGGACAAATTCCTGAACCATATTGATGACATCCATCCGTGGGAATCCAATTTACCCAAATACCTATTCCCAGAAGTTCACCCATTCCCTGATATCAACCAAATGTTGCAAGTCCAACCTAGCCCAAATGGGACCCCATTATCTATTGGAGACCTATTGGACTTATATATCACATTAAACCTGGTTAAGATAAGACAAATCTTCCAGACTTTCATCATAGAAGATCGCCATACTCCCACAGATACTTCACCTTATGTTGCCACCATTATTTCAAAGACATGCAGACATATAATCACCATGCTCTCTTGCATCCTAGGATATACCACAGATGAGCATGTGGATGAGGTCATCCTAGCCTTTATGTCCATCTTCACCCCAAGCAAGCCTCTTGCTATCATGTACAATTATGTTCAATTCATTGCAGACAGGATGCATGAACAATTCATAAGACTTCCCACTGAAAAAGTTTTCAAGTACTCTTCAGTGTTCTTTCACATGTTTTTGTATTACCAAGCAGATAAGTTCCCTATAAGCATCCAGAAGTTGGATACCAAGGGAAAAGAGAGATCAATGGTCCTTTGGACACCCTTGATCCAGAAATACTCCACAACATTTACCTACAAAGACTTCATAGATTCATTTGTCTACCCAGTCATGAACATGCTGACTAGTAACACTCAACCTAGAATCAGCCAAGAAATCAAGAGGGTGCTACAATTGGCTAAGGACAACAAGGTGGGAGACTGGTACCTATACCAGAATCACACTGAAATCAGGGTTTATGGCTGCCAACTAGCCCCTTATAAGTTGCCCAAATACCTCCCTATGAGGATATTTGCACTTGAGTATTTTAGGCAAATAATTAATTCAGATGAGGTCAACTTCCTAGCAGCTAGGAAGAAGACCCAATTTAAAATAAAGAACCAATTGGGCCCCTTCATATGTAATAATAGAGAAGCTGGACCTAAGGCTAACAAGATATTGCAACATATGAAATTCAGAAACAGCTTCATGTGGCAGTATGACCCTCATGGGGTCATAAACAAATTGAAAATCAAGGTCAAATTGGGACCTTTCATCCACCATCCAAGACCTGATATTGAGCAGTTTGCCAACCAATCTGAGTGGTTGGAAAATACATTGATTGACATGGATAGCACAGTAGTGGATGTTGAAAACACACTAATTGATGTTGAAAAGCAAATTGACCAGAGTTCTTTCTTGCAGGTTCTAGAACTAGGGGAACCAATGAGTAATCCTCCTGTTTTACAGACCCCAGCCAATGGGGACAAGAATCCAAAAAGAAACAGGTAGGAGGGTTCTAGTTCTACCATGGAGACTACAGATAAATACTTCGAACTCAGGAAAAGGCCCAAGTTGAATCCTGTGTCTGAACAGGAAGAGAACATTGAATCAGTGGAAATAACTGACACTGAAACAATGGGGCAGAGAAGCAAAGACACAGATGCTTCAGGTGAAACACAACAGCCATCAACCTCCAACACTCAAATGATTGAGAGACTGTTGAGTCTTGAGATTTTCTCCTTTACCAAACCAGCTGACAGAGAAAGAGACATCAAAGACAGGGACAAGGAATTAAAGATGAGGAATGAGAAGTTGAAGGCTGAGACATACGCCCAATACTTCAAGCATACACCAGCCAACCAGAGCAGGTTGATGTCAGCTTTTGACATCAGAGCAGAAAAGATGCAGGTTTCATTTATGCAACCCATTGTTCAACAACCAAAGACCTCAGCTGATTATAGGAAGACTGATTTTGAGATATTGGCCAGGGATTTTGATCCCATTAACCAGATAGAGTTCCACAAGCAGGTTGGATAGTTTATTTACTTCACCGTTATAGGAAAGGCCATGGCTGCACACAAGTTGCAGGGTTCATTGGACAACATCACAGCCTAATACAAATTGGAGAAGGCCTCCTCACGGGCCGAAGACAACAGGATCAAGTCATTGGAGGACTTGGTCATTGAGCTAGGCCATGATCCTAGTGACATTAAGGCAGCTGAAAATTTGATCAAAAAGAAGAATGAGAATATAGCAGCTGTCAAGAAGCAACTAAAGCTACCTCATTTAGAACACCCACAAACTAAAGAGGTCCTGGAGAGCCAAACCAATCATGAAAAGATGATGGACCTAGTACTACAGCTAAATGATCAATTAAAGGAGATGGAAAAAGAGTTGGATACCTTGATTCAACAAAAACAAGCTAGTCTTAAGGATGCCCCTGCAAATGTCATCCCAACAGTTACTACTATAGTGCCTTCTACTTTGGCATCATCCTTAGGTCCAATGGCCACAACACTGCCAGCATCTACACCATTTACATCAGCAACAAGGTCAACAACAACAGGCTCTATAGGTGATGAAGCAAACAGGTTGGTCAAAGCAATGGAAGATATGTCCATTCAGATCACTGAGATGAACAGGCTTAAGGAAAAAGTGACTAGCCTGGAAACTCACTACAGGCTTGCCCAAATCATGCACAAAGAAGAACAACAAAAGTCTACAAGGATGAATAAATGAATAAAAAGCCTGGAGAAGGCACTGACATTAAAGGAACCCCTTGGACAGACCAAAGAACAATTGTGGGCCAATATCAATGACGTTGTCAATGATATTTTGCCATCCATCCAAGTTATTTTTGAACAGATTGATTTAATAAAGCAGACTACATAAGCCATACAAAGAGTCAAAGCAGAACTTCGAGACATGCCAGAGGAAGCTGCACGGATCATTCACTTCCTCAACTCCAAGAACAAGTATGAGATGCAAGAATTAGAAATACCTGATAGAACAGGCACAATTTTGGAAGTTAAAAGGGTCCTCACTAAGAGGAATTTGATGTTGAACCTAGAGGATAAGTGCCAAACCATGCAACTGGCCATTGACAGATTCGTGGTTAAATTTGAAATTTTGAGGCAAAATGGTTTACCAAATCCCTTGGTAATAAATGATAAGCTGATGACACAAGAGGACTATAACAAAAAAATCTGGGAAGTGTTGAAGTTTCTAATTTTACTTAGTTTAGAAACCCTTCATGCACTTTTTCTGATTTATTCCTACCTACTTATTATTTTTCTTTAACAAGTTGTTTACAAAGTAAATACTGAAAATAAACTTCAATGCATGCTCAACATATTATAGATCAGCAACCAAAAGAAACAATAAACACACCACATGACACCATTATTTTTGGACCAATGTCCTCGGAAAAACCCAATGCGGGAAAACCGGTGCAGCTATCTGAGGGTTTTCTTATTAAGCAATATCAGAGTACAATCTGGGTGTCGAAACTGGTCTACCTAACAAAGAATTTCCTTAACAGCTATACCTCACAGTTTGAGAGAAATCTCCTAGCTAAAACCCTGGAAAATCCTTCTCATATCTCCTCAGCACAAAACTGCTCTGCAACCCCAGCGCCTACCTAATATGGACTGTGTCATCCCCTTTCTGTCTCACGTTGGCCCTACATCAGCCTTTCTTGGCCTGCGTCAACCCCAGGAGGCCCTGCGTCAGCTTTCTGGGCCTCTGCGTCAGACATGCTGGCCTCTCTAGTGCTCTGCAAAGCACTTGCCTGCCTATGCATGGCCCTGCGTGAGTTGTTGCTGGCTCTGCGTCACTCTCCTTGGTTGCTGCACTGCTCTCCTGACACAATCTATGCCTTCTCTGTTTCTCTATACTCAATGCCCCTCAACTGCTCTCCCGATCAGTGATTCTATCTCTCTTAGCAAACCCCGCTCTAGAGAATAGAATGACTGATCACTCTGTTGTATTCTCCAAGTGACCCTCAAGCCTCTTATACTTTTCCTGTTGACATCTCAACATCAAGATTAAATCCCTAATCAATGGCTAAGATTAGATCTGGGTTGATCCACGTCTTTTGGACCACTCTAACACATATTCATATTAATATATATTAATATTTTATTTTCCCTAAGTTTAGACTTAGGGACTCCATTAAAAATATTAATTATTTTAATATTTCCTTATCTATTTAGAATATGTCCAAACCCTTTATGGGTATTGGAGATCTCATGTGCCCCAACCTCTCCACCAAATTTCCTGGCTAGAGTACATCTAATGCTACCCCAGATCAACACTCCCTCTTAGCGAGGACTGTGCTCTAGCAATACTCCTCACTGAGTATTACTCTGATCATTCGGCATCGGTACTTGTGTTGATTCTAGGCCTTCCTGCCAACATCCTCTGCACTGCTGCATCCTGTACTGCTACCCATGGTTCTGCCACTGCAACTGATGCATCTATACGACAACTCCCTCTGCATCCGTGTTGTTGTTGGTCCTTTCTCCCAGCACTGCACTTCCTCTCATCATGTTGCATCGTGCTGCCCACTGCTGCAATACAACTTAGTTACTGAGAAGTAAGTAACTGATCTCCCAACTGACATCCCTGTTGGGCTAGAGACACCCACTAATGTTGAATCTCCCTCTGCCGCTGACAAGTGCTCTCTAACTCTGACCTCTGCGTTGCTGCAACAACTCCCTGCATCTTGCACCGTTGCACACCACTTTGTGCCTTCATGTACTGGTGCAACACTCCTATGCCTCTCGCACTGTTGCAACCTTCTAGCTCTACGCTGTCTTGGGACTCTTGCACTGTAGCTCTCTCTACCACTCCATTCGCATCCGTCTCTACCCACATCAGCCAGTCTTGCTACTCCTCATCGGGGCTCCCGTAACAAGGTCTAATCCAAGAGGTTGGGTACCTCGAGGATCTTGCCCCTCGTTGCCTATAGTTCGCCTGACTACAGTTCAATGTCTCCCCACTTCCGCTCAAGTGGTACGTGTGCAGTCATGGCACGATCATCGTCTGTCAAAACTTCCTTCTCTGCCCGTGTTGGCGCTGCCTTAGTCTCGAAAGACTCTCCATTACTCTTCTTCCTTGGGCACTAGGTCGCATAATGACCCATCTCCCCACAGTGGAAGCACTTGATCTTGGAGAGATCTTTCTTCTTTTGCTTCTCCTGCTTTGCCTCAGATGCTAGGGCCACATCCTCCTCCTCCTACTTGACCTTGATCCCTTTGCTGCTGCTACCTATCTTCGATTGCCATCTGATCTCTTCCTAAGAAAGAACTGCCCACATCAAATCCCAAGGTGGGAGAGTCCCTCTGCCTAGGATACTTTGGAAAAACACTTACCAATCATCTGAGATAGCATCCAGGGTTGTCCTCACCATAAGCTCCTGATCTGGTGTCGCTCCTATAATAGTCAACTGGTCCCGGATCTCATTCAATCCTCCGAGGAAGGTGTCAATCGATTGACCCTTCTTCATCTGATACGACCTCATCTAGTTCTCGAGGAGCATTCTTTTCTACACATAAGTATGTCGGTACAGGTTCTTGAGAGCCTCCCACATCTCAACTGTTGTTTCCTTCTGGGTTATATGTGGTACCACATGATTCTTGACCCCGTCAAGGATAATGCCCTTGGCCCTCGCTATCGCCTCTTCGTACTTGTCTTATCATTGGGGTCGATTGGGATAGCTCTAATCTTCAAGGCGAAGTTCTTGACATGATTCTTGTCAAGCACTGATAAGATTCTGGCCTTCCAAACTGTGAAGTTCGATGCTCCGTCCAGTCTATCCTGGTCTCTTACCCCGTGTAGTGCCATGACGCTCCTCTACTTCCCTCCTGGAAGTTCTCTGTTCGACTCCTCTGAGTCTCTACTTCTCGTCTGGAAGTTCTCTTCTGGACTCCCTCTGAGTTCTGATTTCCCTCTTGGAAATTCTTATGTCGCTTGTCGAGATGCCCCCTACTCTAATCATCGTGTGCAACTGCACTGCTGATTGAGGTTCCTCAACTGGAAACCCTCGGTAACAACTCCTCTAGCCCTGCTCTGTCAGGTACTGTTTTGACTACAGTACCTCACCAGCTCCACTCTGCAATATTTCTACAGCCTTCTAGACTCCAACAACTGCCTCTTTGTGAACTGCATCAGCCCCTCTTTGCCTCACACTGGCTATGCGTCACCCCAGATGGTTCTACGTCTCTAGCCCTCTGCCTTAGACACGCTGGCCTCTTTGGGGCTCTGCGCAACTCCCAGCTTCTTCTACGTGGCTCTGGTTGGCTCTGCGCTGCTAGAAACAACTTCTGTCACCTCGGGACAACTGTTTTCTGCTGTTATTGCTCTGCTCGGCTGATGTCTTTTAGTCCTCCTATGATCTACAATCACGCTCTGATACCATGTTGAAGTTTCTAATTTTACTTAGTTTAGAAACCTTTCATGCACTTTTTCTGATTTATTCCTACCTACATGTTATTTCTCTTTAACAAGTTATTTACAAAGTAAATACTAAAAATAAACACCAGTGCATGCTCAACATATTACAGATCAACAACTAAAAGAAACAAGAACAAACACACCACATGACACCATTATTTTTGGACCAATGTCCTCCAAAAAACCCAATGCGGGAAAACCAGTGCAGTTGTCTGAGGGTTTTATTATTAAGCAATACAGAGTACAATCTGGGTGCCGAAACTAGCCTACCCAACAGAGAATTTCCTTAGCAGCTATACCTCACATTTTGAGAGAAATCTCCTGGATAAAACCCCGGAAAATCCTTTTGGTAGCTTCTCAGCACAAAACTGCTCTGCAACCCCAGCGTCTGTCCAATCTATACTGCGTCAACCCCTCTTTGTCTCACATTGGCCCTGCATCAGCTTTCTGGGCCTTTGCGTCAGACATGATGTCCTCTTTGTTGCTCTGCACAACACTTGGCTACCTCTGCATGGCCCTACGTGAGCCCTTGCTGGCTCTGCATCACTCTCCTTGGCTGTTGTGCTACTCTCCCGCACAATCTATGCCTTCTCTGTACTCAATGCCCCTAAGCTACTCTCCCGATCACTAATTCTATCTCTCTTAGCAAACCCTGCTCTAGGGAATAGAATCACTGATCACTTTGGTGTATTCTCCAAGTGACTCTCAGGCCTCCTCTTATATTTTTCCTGTTGACATCTCAACGGCCGAGATTAAGTGCCTAATCAATGACTAATATTAGATCTGGCTTAATCCATGTCTTTTGGACCACTTTAACACATATTCATATTAATATACATTAATATCTTATTTTTCCTAAGTTTAGACTTAGGGACTCCATTAAAAATATTAATTATTTTAATATCTCCTAGTCTGTTTAGAATCTGCCCAAGTCCTCTCTGGGTATTGGAGATCTCATGTGCCCCAACCTCTACACCAAATTTTGTGGCTAGAGCACAACCGATGCTGCCCCAAATCAACAGGAAGTAGCCAGAGATCAGGTGAATACTTCATCCATGAAGGGCATACCTACTGGCAAAGTATTATATCAAACTTTTGAGAATTTGTTTTATCTCCAGCATGAGGTAAAACACCTTTTTTTCAATAAGCCTACTTTTGCCAAGTATACAGAGGCAGATGAGATTTTCAGGAAAATGATCAATATCCAATTACCAGATGCTGAGACATGGGAGAAACTAAGTGATTTACTATAGAATACACAGTAAAAATATAAAAATGTATAGTAAAAGTAAAATGGCATAGTAAAAGGATAATGACAGGTCAGCCAAGTCAATGTGTATCGGTTGAAAGATCAAAGTGAATAGAGTATCCAGCGTGAAGACCAAATAGCGAAGTACAAATTTAAGTGCCAAATATGAAAGATCAAAGCCAACACAACCTAATAAGCAGGGATGACAAGCATCAGTTCAACGGTTGTCTCTATCTTCTTGCATGAAGATTTTTCTTTCTCCTAGATTAGTTCCTAAGACAATTTGAGATATTTTGTAAAAAAAAAATTGTATAAATACTTCATAATTTGAAGTATTGAGGGTGGATTACTATACATTTGTAAAGTTATTTTGATCATAAACCTTAGGGTTATTGTACCAATTTTCAAGTCAGCAGATTGGAGCAAGTATTAAAGAGATTGCATTACAGAATTCATGTGTAGAGCTATTACAGTGAAGTATTTTCTTTGTCAATTTGTTATTCTCTTATGTTTTTCACAAACTTAAATGTTATCTAAAGTTGAATGAATTAACTGGAAATTTATCTCAGAATTTGTTTTAGTACACTCTGTTTTCCACAGTTAATCATTTACATGTTTTCTTTTGATATCCAGATCTGAGAACCCTTAATTGCTCTCCCATCCCGGTTGACCTCTTTCACTTTCTTCATAATCTGGCCTAAGGAACCCTTAATTGTTATTTGTATCCGATTGAAAACCACTTCACCCTCCAGTCTTGAGATCTGAAGTAACTTTGTTATCTTTCCCTGTAGACACTATTTTTAGAACTTGATCCAATCCTGTTTGTCTGACATTTGACCCCATATCCCAATGGTAAAAACATCCCTCTTTTCATCTAAGTAAGTGATCCCACCACCAAATCTAAATCAAAACCCAAGTACAATCATACCTAGCCTAAAATCAATTAACTTAGGAAAAGTTAAATCATAAAGAGAGAGCCCTCTCCGAGATTAGGAAAGCTATATCCTAATCTCCAAAGTTGGTTTGTGTTTGTCTCTGTCATTTCTCTTTCTAACAACTTTGAAGAAGTTTTGGAGTGATAACATCATTGGCAACCATAATGAGGACTTTGATCCTTAGTCAAATAAAACTTTAAGGAAACCTTAGATTTCATCTTGAGCCCCTTAAAGTCATTTTTATAGGTTGTTCTTAAAAAGTTTCATAAAAACAATTAAAAAATTAAAATTCTGGCTCCCAAGAAAATTCACTATACCAGGGCAAATCCAAATCCAAACCTTGCTACCATAGTTGATGACCCAGACAGGATTTTAAGAAAACCAAAAAAGGTAGAAACTGAAGCAAGTAGTAGCCAGTTAGCTAAAGCAAATTCACTCCCAGAGGAATTATCAACTTTAGAGGAAATTGCATTTGATTTGTCATTTGATCTCTCATTGTTTAGAACTAAATCAGAGAATGCAATTCATGAAACTGTGTTAGACCCTAATTTTATTCAACTCATTGAATAAAAAAAGGTGCCTATACATCCAGATTTAGATAAATTTGTGTTAGATACTTTTGACAAGTTAGAAGCTTTAACATCCACATTGATAAGCCATATAGATGATGTTTAGCTTCAAAAATCAATTGAACTAGATGCCCTCACTGCTACTGCCTCTGAAATTTCTGCACAATCTTCAAATTTTGTAAATACGCCTTCATTTACTACCACCCCACCAATTGTATCCACCATAGTCCATTCCCCTAAACCAGTAATTCATCAGCTTCCTATCCAACCAAACTCCTCGTCCTCATCTAGTTCATCTCCATTTGTTTCAAGCCTTCCTCAAGTACCAACACTTTACCCCCTAGTCAAGCCAGAATCTCAACCATGGCAAACCTATATGCACCTTTGGTTTTACCAACACAACTCCATGCCATGCCCCAAGATTATCAAAGCAAAATATTTTTGTTTGATGCTACTAGTCAGTATACTGCCCAAGAGTATGTGAACAAAATGACTGACTATTTTGAATTGCATGAGATAGATGAATCTAATGTCCAAATGAGGTTGTTTGCCCAAACATTAACTGGGGATGTTAAGAAATGGTTCAAAGCTTTACCAACTAATCATATTGCAGATTTAGCTGCTTTTCATAGATTATTTATTGATAGATGGGAGAGAGAAAAACCCTCTGCAAATACTTTCTGAATATGATAACATTAGAAGAGCTCCTAATGAGTCAGTTCAATATTATTGTACTAGGTTCAATAGCATATACAATGCAATCCTTGCTAATATTAAGTCTCCACCTGACCTAGCATTAATCAAATTCCCTGATGGTTTTGACACTGACATGTCATACCAGTTAAGGAAAAGAAACCCTGAAACATTGGAACAAATGCAAAGTAATGTTGTTAGTGTAGAGGCCAACCTATTAGCCAAGAAAGCTAGAATGAGAAATGAAAGAGAGTTGTCATTAAAGAGGAAACGTCCACTTATGATGGTCAAATAGATAGTTTAACAAAGAGTGTAGAGAGAATAATGGATAGATTAGAAAACATGGAAAGAAAAACTCAGTGGGAGAATCAACAACCACCCCCAATAAGAAACCCCAACTTCAGGAAAAATCCCAACACTGGAAAGAATGCTATACCAGATCAGCAAATTAGGCCACCCTTTCAGGAAAACTATGTTGAGGGTTCACAGAGCCATGAAGGAGAGGATGACACCCAGATAAACTTATTAGGAATAAAAAATGAAGATGTTGTTTTTCTTACTCAAGAAGAATAGGAATTGTATATGCTGCAACAATTGCAATTAGAATCTGGAGAGTCCTTTGACTTTAAACATGGATATGAATCTGCCATATATGAGGTTCACAAACAGTATAGTCTAAGAAGTAAAAAGAACAATGAGGCTCTCACTAAAAGATCAATCCATACCCAAACTAAAAAAATAACAGAAGCTCTTGTCACTAAAGTTTTACAAATCCTCCCTAGGGGAACACATGAGACTTCTACCCCAAAAATTGTAAATATAACTTCATGCAAAACTCAAACTAAAATTGTTACTAAAATCATTCCAAATAGGACTAACCAAAACAAAACTGTTGAAACACAGACTGAAATGCCAATTGCTGAAAAACAAGATAAAAACACACAGACCACATTTGTTAAAGAAGATATCATCCAATCAAGCAAAACACAACTACCTTTCAACATTAAGACTGAAATAACAAAATTGAAAATATCAATTCTGTTGATCAAGCTAGTAAAGAATGAATCCTATAGATCACAGATCACATAAACTTTAAATACAGTTGAAGGAGAAGATGATGTCAATTTGAATGATGATCAACCTAAGTTATTTTTTGGCCCTAAGGTAAATGGTACTCATCAATAAGGGGGAATCCCTCATTTCTACATTAGCCTAAACATTCATGATAAAATGTTACACAATGCTATGCTAAACTCAAGGGCATCCCATAACTTGATGCCAAAAGCAATCATGGAGAGACTAAACTTAGATATCACCAAACCATATAAGGACTTGTTTTCCTTTGACTCTAGTCAAGTTAAATGCCTTGGCTTGATTAAAGATTTATGTGTAACTCTAGTCCAATGCCCAGCAAAGAGCATTGTGATGGACATAGTAGTTGCAGAGATCCCACCCAAATATGGAATGTTGTTATCTCGCTCATGGGGAGCAAAATTGCAGGGATCCTTACAAATGGATATGTCATATGCCGCCATCTCTATTTTTGGTCAACAAAGAAAACTTTATAGAGAAACCTTGATGAAATATATGATGAGCAGTGCAGAAAAACCACAAAACTTCCCTATATATTCCATGCATTCTGATATGGACTCTTTTATCTTGTACAATTCAAAACATGACAACAAGGAAATCACAGTTGTAGAACAGAAATACAAAACAACTGACAGTGAAAACATTTTTCATGAATCACTATGGCATTTGGATTTTGATGGATCTATGAATAGGTTAGGGGCAGGTGCAGGAGTGTGGATCCACAACATGGAGAATAATCATTCTGATGGTCATGCATTTAGGTTAAATTTTAAGTGCACAAATAATATGGCAGAATATGAATCTCTAATCTTTGGATTACAATTAGTTAGAAAACTTGGAGCCAAGAGAGTTTCTATACTAGGAGACTCAGAATTGATTATTAAACAAATCAAAGGAGAATACTCTGTAAATAATCCCAGACTGAGTCAATATAAAGAGATTGTCCTAGATTTTGATCAAAGGCCTTCTGGAAACAACTTTGTTGCCATTCCTAAGAAACATAATATGCAAGCCCACAGTCTAGCCACTTTCGCTAGTACCTGGAAATTGCCCTTTCAGCCCAACCATCAATACATTGCAGAAGTGAGACATAGGCCTGTCATACCAGACAATTTGAAGTATTGGCATATTTTCTCACAAGATTCTCAAATTTATGACTTCATGAATGCTGAAGGTGAGTTTCAGAATTGTAATATAAATACAGATTGTACAAAGACAATGACATAGATAGTGGGATAGACGTAAATATTTTAGATATAGATAAACCCACTAATTTCACAAAACTAAAAGTAGATAACTTAGAAAATGTAGAAATAGAAGAAATAATTAATGATGATCCTGAAATTCTTAACCTTAAAAATAATTTTTTGCCTAAGGAATTAGTCCCCTTAGAAGATTTGTTTGATTCCAACGATGTAGCTAGGAAACAAAAAATGGAGCCTTTGAGAGAAAATATAGAAGAATGTAACATAGGAACTAAAGAAAAACCTAAACTCATTAAATTGTCAAAAGCCTTACCTCCAGATGAAAATGTTAAATACATAAATTTGTTTAAAGAGTTTCAATATGTATTTGCATGGAGTTATGAAGACCTAAAGTCTTATGGCACCAGCATAATTCAACACAAGATACCTACCAAAGAGGATCATAAACCTTTTAAACAGAAACTTAGGAGAATTAATCCAGTTCTTATGCTATCTATTGAGAAGGAAGTAAAGAGAATGTATGATGCCCAAATTATAGCTCCCATTAGATATTCAGATTGGGTTTCAAACTTAGTCGCTACTAGGAAGAAAACTGGACAAATAAGACTTTGTGTTGATTTCAAAAATCTGAACAAGGTCTCATTGAAAGACAACTATCCTCTACCAAAAATGGACCATATCCTTTAGAGGGTAGTAGGCTCATCCATAATTTCATTGCTTGATGGATTTTCTGGATATAACCAAATATTGGTTCAACTAGAAGACCAAGTTGAAATTGTGTTTACTACTCCTTGGGGTACTTTCATGTATTTGAAAATGTCTTTTGGATTAATGAATGCATGAGTGACGAATTCCTAGAATTGAAGGCGGGAGCAGAAGAAACGCGACGACCATGGTTTCTCTGCAAGCAGAGTTCGATTCGTATGGAGAGTGGCAAGGGAGGGAGCTCGGCTCCCTCCTACAAAGATGCAGTAGCTAGTGGAAGCAAGGGTCCCACTGGAAACAGTAAAAGCGACAGGAACTACAAAATTAGAGATAATGAAAAGGAAATAGAGGGGACCAGAACAAAAGAAAACAACAGCACAAAGGACAAAGAAGAAGAAGACAAAAGTTTGGGTTCAAGAGACAAAAAACTAAAAGGACCTTGCAAACCAAAAGCTGAAATCACTCCCCGAGTAATACTAAATGATCCTGCTCTGCAGGAACACAGAGAACATATTGGAACCTACGCCATAATCTGTAAATTCATGGGACTATGGCCCACTGAAAAGGCTTTGCAGATGTGGATCAAGTACCATTGGAAGCCTAAAGGAAGCATTGACCTACATCTGGGGTCAAAAGGATTCTTCACAGTTGTGTTCTCCAACATCGAAGACAAAGACAGAATATTTGAAAGAGGACCCTATTTTTTTGTTGCAGCAAGTCTCTATATGAGACCTTGAAAATGAACTTTCTTCCAGAGAGGGAGACTTTCACATCGGTTCCTATGTGGGTAAGGCTCTACTCTCTTCCTCTTGATTATTGGCAAATTGAATCGTTGGCTACCATTGGTAATAAACTAGGACACTATATCAAAGCTTCGGAAGCCACAAAAAGGGGAAAATATACCTCCTTTGCTAGAATCTGTGTGGAAATGGATCTATCAGGAGCACTCCCGGACGAGGTTATACTGGAAGTTCTGGATGAGGAGTGGGTACAGGTGGTGGACTATGAGCATATACCCTTTAGATGTCGAAAATTCCACGAACATGGGCATTTATTAAGAGACTGCCCTCTTAGCAAAGAAGATAACAAAGAAAAACTCAATACAACAAAGGACACCAAAAACTTTTAGAAAGTGGCCAGTAAAGGAAGGGGAGGAAAAAAGGGATCAAAACAACAACATACTGAGGGGCAAAAAGGAAGTCAAAATAAGTTTAAAGTGCTAGAAGAGAATGAAGAAATCACAAGTGAAAATCAAGATCTGGAGGAAAATGCTATAGAAAAAGAAAAGCAAGAGAAATTAAATCTCTCTTCGACCATGGACTCTCTAAAAGAAGCAATGAGATGTGAAACAGAGATGGAAATGAACCAGGAAATGACTCAAAGTGAAACAGATCTAGAAGAGCACGAACTACAAGAAATCCTTGACAAGGAAAACTTGGATCTGGAAGGATTCCTGAAGCAAGGTACCAAAGGAGGAATTGATTCTCTGCCCCAAGATGAATGCAACAAAATACAACAGTTGTTTTTATGGAAAACTCGGGAACAAGAACAGGAGAAAGGTAAGAACATCCACAAACAGGAGCACAGACGGGTGAAAACAATGAAATTGAATCCAGGATTAGCCACCAGAAATCCAGGAAAGAAGAGAGGCAGAAAAAAGCAAAATGAGCTCCTGATGGAATGTGGAAAGCTAATGATAGACTCAGGTAAGATGAAAGATCTAACCAGTTACTCCTTTACAAATCTTTAACTATGAAACTAGCAATGCCGGACATAATTTCATTCAAGAAACAAAATGCTCCATTCAGAAGATAAAACAAATCCATAGCAAATGGCTCAGTAAATTTGAGTCTCTAGAAGTTAAAGCAGGAAACACAGCAGGGGGCATTCTTACTCTCTGGAACCCCCAAAAAGTAATTATTGTAGATGCGGAGGCAACGAGAAATTACTTATCAGCTATCATTCAGCCAATGGGGATGTCTGACACCTTCCTGGTTACGAATGTCCATGGTCCACAAAAAATTGATGAGAAGCTTAGATTTTTGAACTCCCTGGTAGATCATAGAAGCAGACATAAAGAACTCCCTTGGGTCATTGGAGGAGATTTTAATATGATTAAATCTCTTTTGGAAAAAAAAGGAGGCACCAAAATCCTCAGTAGAGACTCAGTAAAATTCAATTCTTTCACAAAAGACATGAAGATGGTTGACTCTGAAATGCAAAATGGTCTTTTTACTTGGAATAACAAAAGAGGAGGTAATGCTCAGGTTGCCTCTAAGTTAGACATATTTTTGATCTCCGAGAAGTTTCTGCTCACAAATTCAGAAATATCTGCAAGTGTTCTCCCATTTGGAGGCTCTGACCACTGGCCGATTCAATTAGAAATCAAGGGAATTGATGCTCCCAAAAATAAACACTTCTGATTTGAAAATATCTGGCTCTCCCACCCAGATTTTATCAGCGACATTGAGGAATGGTGCACTGAAGAATTGCAAATTCAGGGCTCCAAAATGTTCCTCCTCCATAAAAGGCTAAAGCACATAAAAATCAAACACAAGGAATGGAACAAAAAGGATTTTGGTAACATTTTTGCAAACAAAAAATCAGTAGAGATCAAAATGCAGGGACTAAACCAAGCAATGATCGCAGAAGGTTTTGGTAAATCCAAAAGTGAGCAAGCTGAAAAACTCAACCTAGATTGGGAGAATTTATGCAAACAGGAGGAAATTTTTTGGAGACAAAAGTCCAGAGTTCAATGGCTCAAAGAAGGTGAACGGAACACTAGGTTTTTCCACCGTTCCACCTTAGCCAATAGAACGCACAATAGAATCTCCTCAATATTGAATGAAGTTGGGGAGCTTCAGACCACTCATGAGAATATTGAAGTTGTGATGGTTCAGCATTTCAAAGGCATTACAAAGGAAAATAATCCAGATAGAGACTATAACATCAAGGAAATTATAAAGAATATTCCCAGGATGGTATCTAGAGAAGATAACTTTAACCTGAACAAGCCAGTAACTGAAGCAGAGGTTAGTACGATGATCAAAGAGATGCAAAATGGTAAAGCTCCAGGTCCATATGGTTTTAATGTGGACTTTTTCAAAGCCTGTTGGAATGTTGTCAAACAGGATATTTTGGATATGGTTGAGGAATCCAAAAGAAGAAAATCTATTCTGAAAGCCCTCAACACCTCTTTTATCTCCCTGATACCCAAACAGGACTTCGCCTGTCTCCTGATAAGTTTAGACCAATAGCTTTATGCAATGTTGTTTACAAAATCATTTCTAAGATCCTGGCCAACAAACTCAAACCTCTTTTGCCCTCTTTGATTTCTGGGGAACAATCAGGTTATGTGGAAGGAAGGCAAATCCTAGATAATATTATTCAGGCCCACGAGGTTGTTCACTCTCTCACCCACGAGATTATTCACTCTCTCACCAGCAAAAAGCAGACTGGTATGATCATGCAATTAGACATAACAAAAGCGTATGACAAGGTGCTCTGGATTTACATCAGAAAGGTCCTTTCCGCATTTCGGTTTGATCATGACTGGATCAGATGGGTTATGGCTTTGGTTACTTCACCCAGCTTTTCAATTCTGGTGAATGCAGTGCCCTTGGAGATCTTCACTCCTTCCAGAGGCCTCAAACAAGGAGATCCGCTCTCTCCCTTCCTTTTCGTCCTCATGATGGGAGGATTGGGCCGAACCATTAAAATTGTTAAAGTTTCAGGTAAGATTAAGGGCCTTCAATTAGTGGAGAACGGTCAAGCCCTGACTCATCAACAATTTGTGGATGATACCATGTTGCAGGGTATCCCCACGGTCAATGAAGCTACATCGTACAAAAAAATCTTAAATGACTTCGCCTTGGCTTCAGGTATGGAAGTCAATCTCTCCAAATCAAAAAAAAAATTCTTTAACACTAACATTGCTATTCAAAGGAACATCTCCAGAATTCTGGGCTTCCAAAAGAAGGTCCTCCCGTCAACGTATTTGGGAATCCCCCTTACAGATAAACCTATGCGCAAAAGTATCTGGGAACCGGTGCTCAACAAGATGCGAGACAAGATAAAAAAATGGACTTATAGAGCGCTGAATCTAGCTGGCAGATTGGTTTTGACAAAGGCAATTCTCCAATCCATCCCCATTTTCTTTCTTTCAACCCTGCCAGCCCCCATAGGGGTTTTACAGCATTTCAGGAACATTCAGAGAGACTTCCTCTGGGGCAAGGAGGAGACAAAAAAGAAATGGGCGCTCGTTTCTTGGGATAAAATCTGTAAACCCAAAAATCATGGAGGACTAGGCTTAGACGATCAGGAGATTCTAAGTAATGTTCTAGGAGCCAAACTCTGGTGGAGATGGGTTAAAGAGCCAGAGGCGCAATAGGCTAAAACCCGGAAAGAAAAATATGCCAGCTCCTGGCAAACTAGTGATCTCATTAGAATGTCAGGGAACATAAAGGCTCTCATATCTGGAATAAAGCCTGGGATAACAGAAGCCTAGTTCAGAACAACAGCTTCTGGGAAACCAGAGCAGGTCAACAAGCGCTCTTTTGGGAAGACAAATGGCAACAAGAACCAATGTTGTTAAGGGCGGACTTTATGAGCATCAAGCAGGAAACTGATTCCCAAGGACTAATAAAAGTCAGGGATTTCTGGAATCTTCCTCATGACACTGAGAAATGGAGAAGCTGGAGAAGAATAGAATACAGAGGGGTGGGCACCACAAAGAAAAAAACAGAAGAACTTATGAAAATTTTAGAACAGAGAAAGATCTTGGTCACAGATGGGCAGGATCAGTTAAGATGGGGACAAGACAAAGAAGGCATCTTTAACATCCATGAAGCTAAAAGAATTTCCCTTAACCTGGATCCCTGCGTTTCGGCAAAGTCCTGGCAAAAACTCTGGAGCCACCAAGGATGGATGAAAATAAAATTGTTTATGTGGTTAGTTCATCACAAAAAAATATCAACTTAGGATAACATTCAAAAGAAGGGGTTATGGGGCCCTCTAGATGCCCATTATGTGAGGCTCAAGAGGAAACAACAGAACATATTCTCAACAACTGTACCTATATCAACTGGCTGTGGGATTCTTTCAACATCATTTTTCAACAGACAGGCAGAGATAAAGGTAGCATCACTAATACCCTAAACAAGTGGAGAAAAAACTTTTCAGAGAATGAAATCCTCAATTTGGCCTGGATCTTGACACCAAGCTTCATCATCTGGAATGTTTGGAAGGAAAGAAATAAAAGAATTTTCAAGGATGAAAAAACAACTACCATTTGCCTGATGGAATTAATCTTAAAGCAGATTAGAGAGATTGTCTCTACCATTGTGCACAGTTACCCCTCAAATCCCCCCACTGCGCGTGATTTGAGAACTCTCAAGCAGCTGAGAATTTCATGAAATCATACTCCAGGGTCTTAACAAAAAAGTAAGAGAGTTGGAAAGGGAAAAGGATTTCTGGCATCCTCCACCAAAAGGGTATCTGAAATGCAACATTGATGGGGCTTCAAAAGGCAACCCAGGAACAACAGGTTATGGAGGTGTGTTAAGAGACGACGAAGGAAAAATAATTTTTACTTTCCAATGCCATTTAGGCAAAGCCACCAACAATATGGGTAAATTAATGGCATTGGAACATTGTCTGGAGTTGCTTAAACTCAATCACAGCTCAAATGTTCTCATAGAAGCAGACTCTGAGATTTCCATAAACGCAGTAAAGAAAATCAGCTATGGAACAATGCCTGAAAGGGTCTCAAAACAATGGAGACTTATTCAAGTGTACCAAAGAATCCAGAAACATCTCCAATGCCTTAGAACCGTTAGCTTTAATCATGTTCGGAGGAAGGCCAACAAACTTGCAGATCTATTGGCCAACCAAGGAGTGATTGATTCCAAGTGCAGAATAGACATGAAATGGCAGGAGATGCCTCCTAGCAGGCTAAAAGCTAAATGTGAGGCTCAAGCCGCTGAGGACAAGGAAATTTATGATTTATGGGCTCGCGGAGGAGGGGATGAGCATTAGAAGATTGTGAGGCGGTTTTCTCTGCTATTCAGAGTGAGTGTAATGGCTACCTCAATTCCTTCTTTAAGGGAGTGCTCCTTTCCCTTTTTAGATTCTAGGTTCAGGCGAGAAGATATTGTTAGCGCGGGAGGAATCTTGGGTCTCCCGACAGCTGGGATTTTCAGTTTTCTGGGGTTTGAAGGGATAAACCGCTTCACCATCGGTTTTCATCCGTTCGCACCGCTTTCACTCGGGAAGTGGTATTCTCTTTTTTGGAGCGATCACAATCAGATTCCGACGCGTGGCAGGAAGGTGGTTGGGGAAACCGCCCTTCCCCGCTCACTATCGCGGGGTCTTTTTGTCTGGTGCGATATGAATCTCCACCGTAGGATGCAGTACAAGTTAATCAACGGTCTTGTTTCTCCCTGCAGCTTTGAGGTTGGGTCCCGCTAATCTTCGAAGGTCTTGTCAGAGCGTTTTCGTCCTCGGCCATTGGTTTTCTTTTGGTTTGTTTGACCCAGATTGTTGGGCTCTTCAGCCGGTTTTTTTGTTGTTCTTTGGTCAACTTAATGGCTTGCCCTTAGGGCTTGTCCTTAGTTTTCTTGTTTGCTCGGCGACAGGGAGTTAATTGTTAAGATTGTAATCTATTTGTTCCATTAATGCAAAAGAAGGTTTGACTTTTGCCTCAGCAAAAAAATGAATGCATGAGCGACATTTCAAAGAGTTATGGATATAGCTTTTGCTAAAGAAATCCATGACTTCCTAGTTGTTTACCAAGATGACATCACAGTGTTTTCTAAATCTGATAATGAACATCTAGATCACATGAGAAGAGTTTTTATTAAATGCAGGGAATTTCGTATTTCCTTAAATCCCAAAAATACACTCTTCGGTCTAGAAGAAAGTAAATTGTTGGGACATATAATATCCAAAGATGGAATTAGAATAGATCCTGCTAGAATAAAGACAATCTTGACCATCACCCATCCTAGAAACATTAAAGAATTACAATCATTTCTAGGCAAAATAAATTTTCTTAGGAGATTCATTTCAAATTTAGCAGAATTGATTAGAGAACTAAACAACATGTGAAGAAAATATTCAGCACTTAAATGGACAGTGGAAGCTAAACAATATTTTGAGGCTATCAAACAAGTCCTTACCAAAACCCCAGTCCTTATAAATCTTTATTTTCAAAAAGATTTTATAATTTTCTCTTTTGCTTCAGAACACACTATTGCAGCAGTCTTGTTGCAAAAGAATGATCAAGGATATGAACAACCCATTGCATTTTTTAGTAAATCTTTAAGAGATGAAACACTAAAATACAACATAATGGAAAAACAAGCATTAGCTTTAGTGAAAGCTATTAAGTATTTTAGAGTATACATCTTGTATTCACACATCATTGGTTATGTTCCAAACTCAATAGTGAAAGACATTTTGACACAAAATGGGCCTAAAGGGAAAAGAGGCAAATGGATTGCCACTATTTTGGAATATGACGTAGAAATAAAGCCTATTAAACTTATCAAAGGCCAAGGTTTAGCCAAACTCATGGTTGAATCGAACTATGAGGCCCTAGATATAAATTTCATTAGTGCCCTTGATGACCAAGAAGAAATGGCGACTCCACAAATCAGAGAACCTTTTACAGATTCACCATGGTATGTAGATATCATATATGTCTTACTAAACTTACAATCTCTTCCTGGTTTATCTAGAACTAAAGCTACATTTTTGAAAATGAAATCAATGAGATATTATGTCATAGATAATTCTTTATTTTGGAAAGACAATGGTGGTATTCTATTAAAATGTTTACTGAAAGATGACGCTGATAAAATTATGCAAGAATTTCATGCATGAGATTGTGGAGGACACTTGTATTGGAAGACACAGCTGCCAAAATCCTAAGGGCTAGTTTTTACTGGCCCACTCTTTTTGCAGATGCTAAGAAACATGTGACCTCCTATCATAAGTACCAGATATTTGAGGGAAAAAGAAATATTTTACCTTTACCTCTCAAACCCATCTCCACAAAAATACCATTTCAGCAATGGGAGTTAGACTTCATTGGAGAAATACATCTAGCCTCCTCAGCTCAGCATAAATGGATTTTGACATCCATTGATTATTTTACCAAATGGATAGAAGCCATCCCTTCTAGACATGCCACAGACTCTGTCATTATCTCATTCCTAGAAAACAGTATCCTGTCAAGATTTGGATCCCCCCAAAAGCTCATTACTGATAATGTAGCTGCTTTTAAATCCAAGAAAATGGTAGACTTTTGTAACAAATACCACATCACCCTTCGCCACTCCACTACATATTACCCTCAAGGTAACGGACTTGTAGAATCCTCTAACAAAAGCCTTCTCAATATCATTAAAAAACTACTGGAAGACAACAAAAAGACGTCGAACAAAAAGTTGGTCAATGCCTTATGGGCAGACAGACTAACTACCAAAAAGTCAATTGGTACATCTCCTTATCAGTTAGTATATGGGATGGATGTTGTTTTTCCATCCTCTTTGGGAGTGCTAGTGATGAAGATCATCCAAGAGTTGCAGGTAGAACCAAATGATATCTAGAGGAGGTTAAATCAAACAATACACTTGCAGCTGACCAAAGAAGAAGTCTATGTAAAACCACAAGTAATCCAAGATAAAATCAAAAAGATTTTTGATAAAAAGACTAAAGTTGATGATTTTTACATAGGTGACAAAGTACTTAGATGGGATTCTAGAAGAGAAGACAAAGGCAAACATGGCAAATTTGAATTTTTATGGCAAGGCCCTTATGTCATTTATGGTTACAGAAGTAACAATGTTTTTTCTTGAGAGAGATAGATGGATCAGATCTACCAGGAGGACATGTCAATGATAGAATGTTAAAGCATTATTTTTCCACAGATTAACAATAGTTCACTTTACTTTACTCATTGTATATAACGGTGCAGAGTTTAGATTGGATTGGATGGTAATCTTTTGAAGTTGAAGCACAAAGAGAAGGCCCTGAGCTTTGAAGGGTTCACCATCATAAGTATGAATAAAGCAGAATCACAGAAAAACAGTTTACAAAGTAACTTCAGCCACATTTTCAAAGGCTATTGATCTTGAAGTTCTTAACATTTCACCAGGAAATGCCATCCCCATGTGGAGCCATTGTTAGGGTCCTATAATAATAAGATTCATAATTTTGAATTGGCTATGGTTAGTCTTATAATATTGTACATACTTTTGCTTTTTGCAAAATGTTTTCCATATTAAAAAAAATAAAAAAATGTAAAGAGGGGTATGTCCTAAAAGAATAATCAAAGGACAAAAAAAAAAAAAAAAAAAAAGATCAAAAAACTGAAAAATATGAACCCCAAAACAAAAAAATAAAACAGATCACGAAAGTGTGCAAATTCAAGTGCCACTACTTGTTACTTTAATATACAAAATAATGGTTGTGTGCATCTTGTCATAAATGCCACAACCCATGATAGTCAAATAACTTAATCTTGATTAATTCATGCTTTAAATTTCATGTTTATAGATAGAGAATAAAGATCTAGCCAAACTATTTAATCTTGGCAGATCGGTAGTTAGGTAGAGAAATAAAAATGTGTTCATAAGCTTAATCTGAGCCATTGGAAGTTATAAGGTTAGAATTAGATAGTTTGCTTTTCAAAAGAAAAAGAAATAAAGGGTTTGTTAGCTCAAATGCACCCAAGAAAGTGAAGAAAAAATGTTAGGATAAATAATGGGTAGATAGAAGAAAGGTTGCAAATGTACAAGGTTGCTCAATCAAAAGCACATTTATCATGCTTAATCCTATGTTTCATGTGCAGGAACATTTATGAGAGTGAAAAGATGTTCACAAGCTTGTTTGATTAACTTCCCTTCATTTCATTTCACTCCCACATACATACTTACTAATTTCCCCATTATCTCATCATTTTTCATTAAATACCCTTTTTCCCTTTATTTTGACCCTTATCCCTTGGTTTCACACATTTCCCTAGTAAATTACCTTCCAAAACTCACCTCCTACTCAAAAACCCTTTTCCTTAGTGTGAAAACCATTCCCTATTGAAAAAAGCACCATCCCCCTTATTAATTTCCTTATTTTCCCTTCAAAACCCATAAAACCCTTTATCCTAAGTTTTTATCCCCCACACATTATTTAAATTAATTCCCCAATTCATATTTCCCCGACAAAAGCCTTTTAACCCACCAACCCTTGGTGTAGTTAAACTAACCCCGCCACGTTAACCCCTGATCACACTCCATTAGACCCATTGAGTATATTTTAAATCCCCACCTTAGTTATTAATTAATTACAATTAATTGTAATTAACCCCCCGGGCCCCGCAAATTGACCACGCGACAGCCATCCGATCTTTCACCCCCAGACCCGATGGCATGCATCCATATCGCGTTCGCTCGCTATCCGACTATTACCAGCCCGAGAGCACGCAAGATTTGCGGTTTTTCCCAGACACTGTTCTACTATGTGGCAATCCCAGGTGAAATCACGTGCTCTCAAGGAAATACCGTCTGTCTGCCAAAAGCAGTGCGATTACCCGTAAAACCGCCTCCCCACCAATACCAAAAACCATACATTGTTCATTTGTAAATTCCGCGCCAAATTCTAACCGTTGCCAGTTAAAAGGCCGGAGAAGCCCCATTTCAACTCTTTTCGCTCGTTTGCACTGTGAATACTACTCAAGTCTTTTTGCGACGCCCTGAGCCTCTGCGACCAAAATTGACCGCCATTTACAGCTCGAAGAAGCTCTGAACGCCCAATTCAACCATCCAATTCATAGCTAAAGCAGTCGTACCCTTTGCACTCACCATTGAACCAGTTTGCAGCCCATACCACCAAATTCCAGGTATTTTTGGGAAAACCAGAACGACCCTCTAAATTTGAAAACATATAGTCAAGTTTAAAGATTATTTAACTGAAATTAATTAATACATCTTCCTAATTGAAGAGTAATTTGCCTGTATACCCAAAAACCCTCTTTTGCAAATTGCAATTACCCTCTCACTATACCATAGTTTACCAAACCTCACTTCTACAACCAATACAAGACTAATCCCAATCCATAAACTCAGTCATGGCTTCCCAGACCTTTCTGCATGTGAGACCTGTGTCAACCCTTCACTTGGACATCGACCATTTAGCACTAGCAGACATGGATTTCCAAATAAAAGATACTGCTACCCAAGCCTACCTTCTGAAGCTCCACTGCTAGAGTAAGGAAAGATTCCTGAACCATACCGATGACATCCATCTGTGGGAATCCATTTTACCCAAATATCTATTCCCAGAAGTTCACCCATTCCCTGATATCATACATTTTTGTCATGCCTGCTATATCCCTAGCCAAAGGGCTATTGTTGCCCCTAACCACCAACTCTTATTCACCATCACTCTAGAGTCTATCAACCAAATGTTGCAAGTCCAACCTAGCTCAAATGGGACCCCATTATCTATTGGAGACCTATTGGACTTATATATCACACTAAACCTGGTTAAGATAAGACAAATTTTCCAGACTTTCATCATAAAAGATCACCATACTCCCACAGATTCTTCACCTTATGTTGCCACCATTGTTTCAAACACAAACAAACATATAATCACCATGCTCTCTTGCATCCTAGGATATACCACAAATGAGCATGTGGATGAGGTCATCCTGGCCTTTCTTTCCATTTTCACCCCAGGCAACCCTCTTGCTATCATGTACAATTATGCTCAGTTTATTGCACACAAGATGCATGAACAATTCACAAGACTGCCCATTGAAAGAGTTTTCAAGTGCTTTTTAGTGTTATTTCACATGTTTTTGTATTACCAAGCAAATAAGTTCCTTGTAAGCATCCAAAAGTTGGATACCAAATGAAAAGAGAGATCAGTGGTCTACTGGACACCCTTGATCTAGAAATACTCCACAGCGTTTACCTACAAAGACTTCATAGATTCATTTGTCTATCCATTCATGAACATGCTAACCAGTAACACTCAACCTAGAATCAGCCAAGAAATCAAGAGGGTGCTACAATTGACTAAGAACAAGAAGGTGGGACACTGGTACCTGTACCAAAACCACACTGAAATCAAGGTTTATGGTTGCCAACTAGCCCCTTATAAGCTGCCCAAATACCTCCCTATGAGGATATTTTCACTTGAGTATTTTAGGAAAATCATTAATTCAGATGAGGTCAACTTCCTAGCAGCTAGAAAGAAGACCCATTTTAAAATAAAGAACCAATTGGGCCCCTTCATATGTAATAACAGAGAAGATGGACCTGAGGCTGACAAGATATTGCGATAGATGAAATTCAGAAACAACTTCATGTGGCAGTATGACCCTCATGGGGTCATAAACAAATTAAGAATCAAGGTCAAATTGGGACCTTTCATCCACCATCCAAGACATGATATTGAGTAGTTTGCCAACCAATCTTAGTGGTTGGAAAATACATTGATTGACATGGATATCACAATGGTGGATGTTGAAAACACACTAATTGATGTTGAAAAGCAAATTGACCAGAGTTCTTTCCTGCATGTTCCAGAACTAGGGGAAGCAATGAGTAATCGTCCTATTTTACAGAGCCCATCAAATGAGGATAGGAATCCAAAAAGAAACAGGGAGGGTTCTAGTTCTACCATGGAGACTACAGATGAATACTTCAAACTCAGGAAAAGCCCCAAGTTGAATCTTGTGTCTGAACAGGAAGAGAACATTAAATCAGTGGAAATAATTGACATTGAAACAATGGGGCAGAGAACCAAAGACACAGCTGCTTCAGGTGAAACACAGCAGCCATCAACCTCCAACACTCAAATGATTGAGAAACATCTGAGTGTTGAGGTTTCCTCCCTTAACAGACCAGCTGACAGAGAAAAAGACATCAAAGACAGGTACAAGGAAATAAAGATGAGGAATGAAAAGTTGAAGGCTGAGACATAC
The DNA here is from genome assembly GCA_000404065.3 of Pinus taeda. NCBI lineage: Eukaryota > Viridiplantae > Streptophyta > Pinopsida > Pinales > Pinaceae > Pinus > Pinus taeda. The sequence goes on from APFE030259924.1 coordinate 108,664, forward strand.
ACCCAATACTTCAAGCATACACCAGCCAACCATAGCAGGTTGATGTCAGCTTTTGACATCAAAGCAAGAAAGATGCAGGTCTCATTTATGTAGCCCACTATTCAGCAACCAAAGACCTCAGCGGATTATAGGAAGACTGATTTTGAGGTATTGACCAGGTATGTTCATCCCATTGACCAGATAGAGTTCCACAAGCAGGCTGGAGAGTTTACTTACTCCACCCTTATGGAAAGGCCATGGCTGCACACAGGCTATAGGGTTCACTGGACAACATCACAACCCAATAGAAATTGGAGAAGGCCTCCTCACAGGGAAAAGACAACATGATCAAGTCATTGGAGGACTTGGTCATTGAATTGGGCCATGATCCTAGTGACATTAAGGTAGTTGAAAAATTGATCAAAAAGAAGAATGAGGATATAATAGCTCTCAAAAACCAACTAAAGTTACCTCATTTAGAACACCCACAAACTAAAGAGGTCCTGGAGATCCAAACCAATCATGAAGAGATGATGGACCTAGTACTACAACTAAATGATCAATTAAAGGAGATGGAAAAAGAGTTGGATAACTTGATTCAGCAAAAACAAGCTAGTCTTGAGGATGCCCCTGCAAATGTCATCCCAACAGTTACTACTACAGTGCCTTCTTAGCTCCAATGGCCATAGCACTGCCAGCATCTACATCAGCAACAGGGTCAATAGCAACAAGCTCTACAGGTGACGAAGCAAACAGGGTGGTCAAAGCAATGGAAGAAATGTCCATTCAGACCACTGAGATGAACAAGCTTAAGGAAAAAGTGACTAGCCTGGAAACTGACTACAAGCTTGCCCAAATCATGCACAAAGAAGAACAACAAAAGTCTACAAGGACTAATGAATGAATAAAAAGCCTGGAGAAGGAACTGACATTGAAGGAACCCCTTGGACAGTCCAAAGAACAATTATCAACCAATGTCATTGACACTATCAATGATATTTGGCCATGCATCCAAGTTATTTTTGAACAGATTGATTTAATAAAGCAGGCTACAGAAGCCATAAAAAGAGTCAAAGCAAAACTTGAAGACATGCCAGAGGAAGCTGCAAGGATCAGTCACTTCCTCAACTCCAAGAACAAGTATGAGTTGCATGAATTAGAGATACCCTACCGAACAAGTACAAATTTGGATGTTAAAATGGTCCTCACCAAGAGGAATTTGATGTTGAACCTAGAGGATAAGTGCGAAACCATGCAATTGATCATTGATAGATTCATGGTTAAATTTGAAATTTTGAGGCAAAAAGGTTTACCAAATCCCTTAGTAATAAATGATAAGTTAATGACACAGGAGGACTATAACAGAAAAATTCAAGAAGTAGCCAGAGATCAGGTGAATACTTCATCCATGAAGGGTATTGTACCTTAAGAAACCAATTTCCTGGCTGTGGAGAAATTGTGCTTAAGACATTAATGATTATTGTTTGTTGTCACTTTATTGTTTGTTGTATTCTCAAATGAAAGACCTGGGAAACTTGGTCTTTAGCCCTTAATACATGTATGACCAGAACATCTCATAATGGCATTTGTTGCTAGATATAAATAATGAATGAAGAAAGCTTGAAGGAGAAATTAAATATAATATGATGCTTAACACATAACCTACTATCCGTCACTTAGAAGAATTATGAAAATGAGAACTGAATCATACACAATATGCTGCTTGACACAAAAACTATTATATGTGACCCTTGGAGAAATTAAAGATAATATGCTACCTTACACAAAAACTATTATCTATAACTTAGAAAGGAAGATGAAAACTTCAAGTATAGGAGCGCTCTTTTAAGGGATTTTAACTTTATCTACATAAGCAAATAAAAACCTGCAACTTCATTACTATCTTGAAAGAAGAAAACATAAGATGACACATGACAAAGAAGGTTACAAAATTATGCCCAACAATTCATGGAAACTTTTGTTTCTTTCATTAATCAACAGTTATATTAGGAATACAGTGCCCTAGTCTCCGGGTTCTCCAAAATTCCAACAACCAACCCCTTCTTTGTAAATTTTCCTCTTTTTATACATTGTGAAACAGTTGCTAATCTCTCAAACTGTCAAACTACTAAAACTATTTTTCTAACTATCTGAAGTAAGAATTATTAAAAAATATTACACAAAGGGTAAAGACATCTCAAAGAACATAAAATAACAGAAAATAACTGAACACAGAAGATGATTATGACTGCTGACTTTTCAACTCTGTTAATCCGTTGTCGAGTTCCTCTGTATATGCCTTAATCCGCTCTAATCATAATGAACTGTGTTTGACTTATATAAACCTGGGCTTACACATGTATCAAATAAATTTTAATTGGACAAAACACCAAGAAACCTGACCAGTTGCCTTTTCTAACGCTGATTCTTTCCCTTAAACAGCGAAATCAACGCAACCTTTGATTATTATGGAACTCAAAAATAATTAGTTCTGCTTCATAAATCCATCAGATCCGCTTCATATCGCAAATTGCAATTGACGCTTTTAAATCTTTGTATTGACCCAATCCTTAACAAACCACGATATGACGAATGTGCCAGAGCTATAAAACATGGCATATATAATATTGGGTCCGGAATCCCAATCGCAAAACGCAATCGGCGAAATGACCCAACACATATACATAAGACGCTTTATGGACCCACCGCCGAACTTTATAAAACACGATAAATCTGTTTTCGGGCCCGACCATCGCATATCGCAATCGGTGGAACCCAACGCATATGCATAAAGCATTATGCAATATCGCGGACCCGCCGGGCTTATAAAATGCAATTTATAGTATTTCGGGTCTCGCCCGCAATCGCAAGTCGTAATCGACATAGCCATATACACATATATAAAGTGTTATGCGATGATTGCGGACCCGTCGGGACTTATAAAACATAATATATATACGCTTTGAGTCCGCCCTGTTCAACGCCTATTTTTATTATAATCCTTTATAATAGAAATAGATGTAAAAATGTGTAACCATGATGTATATGAAGAGCTTTTCGATATAGCGAACCCGCCAGGACTTTACAACAATATATATATATATATTATATATATATTGGGTCCAGATCTTTAACACTTTATCACTTGTTTCTTTGTGATTCTGATACATATGTGCTTTGTGATATATATATATATATATATATATATATATATATAACCATTGGCTTAATCCTTGACTATACCGGGGCCGATTGTTTTGTTTTTACTTGTTCCTTTACAAAGAAAACATACCCGATATACCATTATTACTCCTTCATCTTGCTTTTATCTATTTTTGAAATATTTTCAAGTTCTTGTATGAAAAATGAATACTGCAAGCAACAAAAATGCATGTTACAACAAAGGGCATACCTATTAGCAAAGTATTATATCAAACTTTTGAGAATTTATTTTACCTCCAGCATGAGGTAAAACACCTTTTTGTCAATAAGCCTACTTTTGCCGAGTATACAGAGGCAGATGATATTTTCAGGAAAATGATCAATATCCAATTACCAGATGCTGAGACATGGGAGAAACTAAATGATTTACTATAGAATACACGGTAAAAATTTAAAAATGTACATTAAAAGTAAAAGGGCACAGTAAAAGGATAATGACAGGTCAGCTAGTTCAAAGTGTATCAGGTGAAAGTGTATCAGTTGAAAGATCAAAGTGAATAGAGCATCCAACATGAAGATCAAACATCAAATCACAAATTAAAGTGCAAAATATCAAAGATTAAAGCCAGCACAACCTAATAATCAGGGACAACAAACATCAATTCAAACGCTGTCTCTATCTTCTTGCATGAAGATTTTTCTTTCCCCTAGATTAGTTCCCAAGACAATTTGGGATATTTTGTAAAAAAAAATTGTATAAATACTTCATAATTCGAAGTATTGAAGGTGGATTACTATACATTTGTAAAGTTATTTTGATCATAAAACCATGGGTTATTGTACCAATTTTCAAGTCAGCAAACTGGAGCAAGTAATAAAGAAATTGCATTACAGGATTCATGTGTAGAGTTATTACATTCAAGTATTTTCTTTCTCAATTTGTTATTCTCTTATGTTTTTCACAAGTTTAAATGTTATCTAAAGTTGAATGAATTAATTGGAAATTTATCTCAGAATTTGTTTAAGTGCACTCTGTTTTCCACAATTAATAATTTACATGTTTTCTTCTAATATCTGAATCTGAGAATCCTTAATTTCTCTCCCATTTCGGTTGACCTCTTTCACTTTTTTCATAATCCAGCCTAAGGAACCCTTAATTTCTCTTTGGATCCGATTGAAAACCATTTCACCATCCAACGTTAAGATCTTAAATAACTTTGTTATCTTGCCTTGTAAACAGTGTTTTTAGAACTTGATCCAGTCTTGTTTGTCTGACATTTGACCCCATAGCCCAATGGTAAAAGCATCCCTCTTTTCATCTAAGCGATCCCACAACCAATCTAAATCAAAACCCAAGTACAATCATAACTATCCTAAAATCAATTAACTTAAACAAAGTTAAATCATAAAGAGAGAGCCCTCTCTGAGATTAGGAAGGCTAGATCCTAATCTCCAAAGTTGGTTTGTGGTTACCTCTATCATTTCTTTTTCTAACAACTTTGAAGAAATTTTGGAGTGATAAGAATTAGGAAGTCGTAATTGTTTTACTAGTCTAAATTAGTCATTCACATTAGTCATTTTTAGTTTTATTACTTATTAACTAGTCATATATTTTAACATGGGACTAAATTAGTCGTTTATGATAATCCTTTTTAATTTGGTTACTTAATATTTCTCAATTTTGGTAGTATTTCACTTGGAAAAGTAGTGGTCACCAACTTCTTTAGTCACTTAGTCACTAATTTCTCATTGTCTATCAGTGCAAGGATGACTTTAGATGACTAAGATTGACAAAGTTTAATTTTGGTGAACCATGGTTGGCTATAATTGAATATGGTTGAGTTACATTAAATGTGGTCGATTATGAGTGAATAAGGTTCACTATTGTTAAATATGGTAAACATAGGGTTTACCAAGTTTGGTCATGGTGAGCTATTTAAACAATGACTATAAAGGTTGACTTTGTTTAACTAAGTTGACTAATGTGGTTGACTATTAATATTAAACAATAATAATGATAGGCGATTATGTTTGATTGATGTTGAAGAGTGTTGGCTACCAAACATAGTCAACCAAATTAGTAAACTAATTTGTTTTAAACCATATTAATATTAATATTATTAAATATTTTTAAACATTGATTATGAATGTCCATTATTTGACTATGTTATCATGTTGATTCTAGTTATGCCAAGCATGATGTTTATGGTGAACTATAGGCGTGTTGACCATGGTTAACTATAGGCATGGTTGACCATAGTTGAATATCGTAAACTATAGGAATGGTTGACCATAGTTGAATATTGTTAACTATAAACATTTGTGAGTGTATATTTCCACAACCCATAGTCATGTTGATATAAGTTTATGGATATAAGTTGTGTGCGATTTTATTGATGTCCTACGTTTTAAGTGGTGGTGAGACCATTTAAAACTTAGGACATTAGTAAACTCGCACACAACATATATCCATAAACTTATATCAACTATAGGCGTGTTGAGCATAGTTGAATATGGTTAACCAAGGTTGATTAAGGATGACTATGAGTGAACAAGTTTGACTATCATTGACTATGAATGAACAATTTTGACTATCATTGAGTATGGTAAACATATGATTGATTAAGGTTAACCATGGTTGACTATTTATACATTGACTGCAAAGGTTGATTGTGTTTTACTATGTCATCATGTTGACTCTGGATATATTTCTATGGTTGATTATAGACATGTTAAACATAATGTTTATCATTAATCATGGTTGAACATGATGTTCATGTTGACTATATTTAACCAATTCAATCATAATTATGCTATATTAATATTTAAATTAATATATTATTGATGTATTAATATATAGTTATTATTATATTATTATTAATTTATTAATGATTTAAACAATATTATTAAGTTTTTTTAACGTTATTAGTAAAATAACTCAACTTTAATGTTAATTATTAAACATTCATATTAATATATATTACCCTGACTATTAATATTAATAATGAACTTTGATTAAAAAAAACAATTTTTTAATTAAATAAAATTTAACAATGATATCCTAAAACAAACTCTTATTTATTTAAAATTTAATTATTTTTTAAAAATATGTTCTTATGTTTAAAAAAAATATCTGTTTTAATTAATTTAATTTTTTCAAATTATTTTTAAAAAATATTATGTGCTTTTTAGTTTTATTTTTGTAGCAAAGCAAACAAACCAACACGATTATGGTAAAATTAATATAAATTTTAATCTTTATCCTAATACAACCAACATTATCCTTATAAAACTAATATAAACATTAGTATGGATGTTAACACAATTATTATGTTTAAATGATTTAAAATATTATCTATTCAATTTGCTTAATTTTTATTTTATAGATATTATGTCACCTTCAATTCATTGTAATCAAATTTGAGAAAGAAAAAATCTATATGACCTAATTAATCCACATTTCATGAAAAAACATCAAATTAACATAAACTTTATTAAAAATAACTTTAATACTTTCACCATGTTAATCGTTACTTCAAAGATTCATACATAAATATAATACCTTTACCATAAAGCACAACACCTATGAAACTATTTGAATACATATAAAATGACGTTCAAAGGATTTTGAAAAATTCATTTATAATGATGTTAACCTTATCCTAAACTGTAACACCAATAACATGGATTCTAATCCCTATAAAGTGAAGTGCATCCCCTAAATTAAAAATATCACTGAATAGGGTCATCTATTAATCTACCTTATATATATTATTATATATAAAAGAATCACATGTAAACTCGTTCAATCTTGGCATATAAAGGGACTTGTATCTCTTAATCTCAAAATGTCACTGAATAAGATTGACCTATCATGAACAAATAAGATCGATATCTCTGCTACTAAGAGTGGACTCCCACATTAGAGTTCCAATACATTGTGACTGAAAATTATGTGATTTTATGTACAAATGCATGCCAATGAATACAAAGAAACATGAAACTTTAGGGCAGCATCTAAACCATTCGATATCAACACCTTCAACAAGAACAACCTACAATATACTACATTCTCTTATTTCCACACATCCATACACTATGTATTAAATATGAAGCTAAATATATATCAACTATGAACCTATGCATTATAATGGATGTGCAATATATCAAATATAAAGCTATATAGTTCAAGTAAACATAAAATTTTACTTTAGTGATATAACAACATTTTTCCTTCTTTTCGTCGTTGTCTTCTTTTTTCTATGGATTTTCTATTTTGGAACCAATAATATACATTAGCATCCACAAATTCTCCAAATTTCCCTAACTTCACTCTAATGCTTTTTATTTCTTCTCTCTCAGGGTTCACCACACTAGAATTGAATAAGGCTTCTAGGATCTGCATATGTTTTTGCTTTGGATTCCATCTCGATCTTGGTGTGGAGTGTTCGCCCTCTCCAGTGGATAATTATTTAATGATGCACCTACTCGATGACATGGAGAATATATAAATTAAATATCACCTAATATAACTAATCAAATGTCTGATACTATTGTTTGCATGATGAAGTATAATCCACATAACATGATGTATTGATATAAATGATAACAAATATGCCAATATATCTTAATACCAATACATTTGAACATACAATAATTAAAATGTCTAAATAAATGAATGAACATAACTTGATTATTTATAAGGTAGACTTCAAATGTCACAACCAAAAACACGAAGATGCTAATGTGAGGGATGTTTTCCTATCTATATCTCCATGGGATCTTATCCATAAGAGTGGTTGTGAGAGAAATTAATTAGATAACATGAATGAACAACTGCCTCTACCTAGAAATTCTACTTTGAGTTTACTCTAGTAAGAAAAATCCTAGCTCTATTCATTATCACCTTTGTCATTTGTTATATAGTGATGGAACTTGAAATGAAAATAAACAGAGCCAAGCTAAACAATTTTTTTTGCATGATGGGACAATATAATTACGCAGTAAGGCATTCCCCTTTGAAAATAACTCTCCTAGATGCCACTCTGTACGGATTTGCAACGTTGGATGAGGTCTTAGACGATTGAAAAAATATTGGCCATTGGATCACAACTGACTCCTACTTGAATTGTTAACGGACCCGTGCTCTATCTTTTCAACTTTATCTTCAACCTTCAAAGTTCTTTTTCTTCAATAGGATATTCAGCGGTGCTTGAACCAACTCGGACTTTTAATTTCTTCAACAGTCGAGGTTTCTGTTGTTTCTTCAGATATGCTTGGACCTTTGTGCGAGGTGGAGTCCAGAGCGATGGGATTCTATGGGAGACCCCACCCTTTTTGGGTTACCCTTCTCTCTTCTACATGATTCAACAGATGATTAACTCCTCTTCTAGGGTTAGTTTAATTCTCTATTTCTCTTGCTTAAAAAAGAATTTATATGAATTTGAGATATGGGTTCTGAATTACAAGCGTGTTAGGGTCCCATTCTTGTTTTTATAATAATATGAGATTCCAGGGTCCCATTTTTGTTTTTGGGTGCATGGTGTATATGATATCTCGCCCTCGACCTGTGTATCTTATGGTTTACTCCTGACACAAGCCCCTTGAAAGCCTCAATGTGAACTTCAGACGCTTTATGGAACACTCTAAGATTTTAGGATATTGTCAAGATTCATCCTCGGAATTCCCGAGGAAGATACTGGAATGATCAGGTTTAGGAGACAACTCTTATCTTCATGCTACAATGAATTGTATTCCCCCTCAGCCCTCCATGGCCACAACTCGAGAAGAGGCCGACAGGTCATGTTTGGTTCTCTAGACAATCTTTTAAGAAAACAAGGTTGAAACCCATGGATATCGGAATTCTTGTGGTGAATTGCAGTATATTCAATCCAACTTCTTCACTCTCTGCTATAATTGTGAATAGCTATAAGTTGAGAGGGAACATTCAAAGCTTGAATTTAGGTGGATTGGCATTGAAAAATGGTCATTGTCTGGCTTTCTGTAGCTTCCTTGGTGCTTCATATTGCCCTAAGCTAGCTTTTTATCGTTAAATTGGAAATGGAACTTGTGGGAGCACCGATTACATTGGATTTAGCGTGGTGGGTCCCTGCAATTGGTCAGTTTCTTCATGTTACCTATGGAGGTTGCCTCCATACGTGGCCTAGGTTGTAGAGAAATGCATTCAGAGACTTGTGGCCTTTTCTCAAGCTCTTTGTTACAGCAGGGGTGATGTTATGGTTAGTTGAACACAACTTGCTCTTGAAAGGATTCCTATTTGGTTTATTCTAATTTCAACACAAAATGAGCTGACATTATTTCTCCTCTCTTCAATTTAGAGAATTGGTATTACAGAGTGTTGGTCCTCATAACAGGGAAACTACTAGATCCTTAAGTTGCAGTGGATTCCATTTCTATCTGGTAAAACCTACTTCTCTGTTTCTTTTTTTTTGTTAAGCTTGGCAAGACCATTCCATTTTCTATTAAACAAAAACAAGTTTACACCACAAAGATTGACCAGGTGGCCTCAACTTTCCCCAAAGGGAAATCAAGTCTGTTAACCACCTGTCCGCATTGTAAGCCATCCAAAAACAGTAAAGTCTTAATCTCTCTAGCCAAGCTAGATATGTCTTTGTTTCATGTCAATACACTACATAACTATCGAAACTGATATTTGCATCACATAAATTGAAAGTTATCCGCATAAAACAAAAATATACATAGGTAAGTGTCTATTCCTTCTGCTTCTTTGAGGCAGATTCAACTTGTGCCGAATCCTTAGCGGATGCCCCAGGCATGTCATTCAGTTCCATTATGCAAGGGAGGTGGTGGTCAATTCTATCCAACCTGATGTCTTGTTTATGCCGCTGAAAGAGGATTTTCTGCAAATCGTGCTTATAACTCGGCATATCCTGAAGTGTCACTGTCATTCCAACTGAAATTTGTTCCATTACCTTGCCTAATAAACTCTTCATTAACCAATAAAGGTACAGAATTTTGCTTAAATTACATAATTATTCCTAGGGTGTTAACCGGATCCGGGACTAACGTCCTCCAATTTACCATTTCTTCCTCTGTCTCACTGCCTTGTTTTATTCCCCCCTCCCACTCTTTTAACAGCTTCTAAATTCTGGCATTTGTCCCCTCACGGTAAGCCTCTGTCGCTTCATTGATGAGGTGTTCTACCGACTTCCTGCCCCTGTGCGGTTTCGATGTGCTCGGCTCCTTGTCTTTCCTAGGTGTCGGGCCTCTCCTGCCACGACCACGCCCCCTTGCAGCGCGAGCCATGACCTGCTTGCCAGAGCCCTAGTGACAACAACAGTTAGTTAAATCAAAACAAAACATTTCAGTGATGCTCCACCCCTGGTGACTCTATTCTAAATTGTTTTGCCACCGTTATGCGCAATCCCCTGCTTCTCATCTTCACCTGCTCTCACAATTTCAGAGTTGAGGTGGTCCTTAGACTGCGACCTGCAATGGGGAGGTCCATAGACCAAGCCCACTGTCGCACCCCTTTTCCAATCCCCATTACTATCGTTCACATGCAGGTCAACAGACCCTTGCTTAAGTCATTCCCACAGTCCCCTCTTTCTTCTTATAGTTTGCCCAGAGTAATTCAAGTTCCTTTCCCCCTCTGCCCAAGGATTAGTGGTGCTACCCCTCAGTTCCACCCAATTGGATTTCCAATCGGATTCTCTGGCCTTGCCATCGGTCCAAGAGAAATTATGGTTAACCCAACACTTGCTTTGCATGCAACGGTAATGGTTGCACCCCATGCATCCTACCAATTGCTTCCCCCTTCCCCCTTGTTCCATCTCCGGCCACTCATTCATTTGCTTGTAGCAATCAACCTCACCCCAAGCACAGTTTAAGGAGAGTGGTGCATAAAAACCCAGCAGCATGCAATTATCCCTCCGGTGGTTGTACGCACTACTAGTCTGGCAGAGGGTATGGATACAAAACTAGGCAATTGCCTTCCCCATTGCCACCAACAATTCTCTACCCCCCAAGCCTTCTTCCTATTTACCCTCCTCTCTGCCCAGCGAAACCCCAACCATAACATAATTACATTGATGGAGCAAAGTCGAATAAGATACCAGGGATCAACAGGTGTTCGTCATCGAGCTTGGCGTCTCTGGGTCTGTCTTCCTCCCGCACTGCTACAATACCACCTTCCTCCACAAGCTGACACTCCAACACTGAACGCTTGCCTCCCTCACCTGCCTATATTCTTTACCTTACCTTGCTTCTCTGTTTCTTATTAGAATGATGTATGGTAATTAAATTCACTTACTATGGATTCTCCGATCAAAGATTCAAAAAGCACAAACCAAAGATCTCTGAAATCCAATATCTTATCCCTATACGGAGGGGATACTTGGAGTGAAATCCTTGCACTCGAAAGTGTTAGAGTAAGGATAAAAAGAAGAGCTTCAGATATTCATCCATCTTGCTCTTCTTTTATCATCTTTCTCTTAACCCTAATGATGGATCCCATTTGGGATTTGAAACGTTGGTGTAAAAATTCTCTTACTGTGGATTCTCCGATCAAAGATTCAAAAAGCACAAACCACAGATCTCTGAAATCCAATATCTTGTCCCTGTACGGAGGGGATACTTGGAGTGAAATCCTTGCACTCGAAAGTGTTAGAGTAAGGATAAAAAGAAGAGCTTCAGATCTTCATCCATCTTGCTCTTCTTTTATCATCTTTCTCTTAACCCTGATGATGGATCCCATTTGGGATTTGAAACGTTGGTGTAAAAATTCTCTTACTGTGGATTCTCTGATCAAAGATTCAAAAAGCACAAACCACAGATCTCTGAAATCCAATATCTTATCCCTGTACGGAGGGAATACTTGGAGTGAAGCACTGGAAAATGTTAGAGTTAGGATAAAAAGAAGAGCCTCAGATCTTCATTTCCTCAAAAATTGTCAGGACAGCAGCCGACCTGTGATGTTCCTTCAATATTCATTCCTTCTGAGTATTTATCTCTTCCTTCTTGCTCTTCTTTTATCATCTTTCTCTGAACCTTGATGATGGATCCCATTTAGGATTCGAAACTTTGGTGTAAAAATTCTCTTACTGTGGATTCTCCGATCAAAGATTCAAAAAGCACAAACCACAGATCTCAAAATCCAATATCTTATCCCTGTAAGGAGGGGATACTTGGAGTGAAGCACTCGAAAATGTTAGAGTTAGGATAAAAAGAAGAGCCTCAGATCTTCATTTCCTCAAAAATTGTCGGGACAGCAGCCGACCTGTGTTGTTCCTTCAATATTCATTCCTTCTGAGTATTTATCTCTTCCTTCTTGCTCTTCTTTTATCATCTTTCTCTGAACCCTGATGATGGATCCCATTTGGGATTCGAAACGTTGGTGTAAAAATTCTCTTACTGTGGATTCTCCGATCAAAGATTCAAAAAGCACAAACCACAGATCTCTAAAATCCAATATCTTATCCCTATACGGAGGCGATACTTGGAGTGAAGCACTCGAAAATGTTAGAGTTAGGATAAAAAGAGGAGCCTCAGATCTTCATTTCCTCAAAAGTTGTCGGGACAGTAGCCGACCTGTGCTGTTCCTTCAATATTCATTCCTTCTGAGTATTTATCTCTTCCTTCTTGCTCTTCTTTTATCATCTTTCTCTTAACCCTGATGATGGATCCCATTTGGGATTTGAAACGTTGGTGTAAAAATTCTCTTACTGTGGATTCTCCGATCAAAGATTCAAAAAGCACAAACCACAGATCTCTAAAATCCAATATCTTATCCATGTACGGAGGGGATACTTGGAGTGAAATCCTTGCACTCGAAAGTGTTAGAGTAAGGATAAAAAGAAGAGCTTCAGATCTTCATCCATCTTGCTCTTCTTTTATCATCTTTCTCTTAACCCTGATGATGGATCCCATTTGGGATTTGAAACGTTGGTGTAAAAATTCTCTTACTGTGGATTCTCCGATCAAAGATTCGAAAAGCACAAACCACAGATCTCTGAAATCCAATATCTTATCCCTGTATGGAGGGGATACTTGGAGTGAAATCCTTGCACTCGAAAGTGTTAGAGTAAGGATAAAAAGAAGAGCTTCAGATCTTCATCCATCTTGCTCTTCTTTTATCATCTTTCTCTTAACCCTGATGATGGATCCCATTTGGGATTTGAAACGTTGGTGTAAAAATTCTCTTACTGTGGATTCTCTGATCAAAGATTCGAAAAGCACAAACCACAGATCTCTGAAATCCAATATCTTATCCCTGTATGGAGGGGATACTTGGAGTGAAATCCTTGCACTCGAAAGTGTTAGAGTAAGGATAAAAAGAAGAGCTTCAGATCTTCATCCATCTTGCTCTTCTTTTATCATCTTTCTCTTAACCCTGATGATGGATCCCATTTGGGATTTGAAACGTTGGTGTAAAAATTCTCTTACTGTGGATTCTCCGATCAAAGATTCAAAAAGCACAAACCACAGATCTCTGAAATTCAATTAAATTCACATTCTAATATTTTGAGACTTGAATTTTGTTCCTTTCAGCATGAACATTAATGGCTTGGAGATGACGAAACCCCTTGGATTCTTTGTTGCAGATGCGTATGATAAGTGTTCTCGTATTTTGGATAGTACCTAATGTTCATTTTTCTAAGAATGTGCATGGGTTTCATTTGGTCTGTTATCATATTTACTATTTGAGACTTAGTTGTAATTTGAACTTGATTACTGAAGAGTGAGGATTGCCAATGAGGTGGGCGCTGGAAATGGCAAGAGTTGTTGTGTTTTGAGTTCTCATAGTGGTGTTCCGCTAGGATTTTGCTATGTTGTTCACTAGCAGTGCAATCATCAGAGCCACAGTCTCTAGAATGGTTATTTCGCTGGCGTTTATGATTCTCTTCAATAGTGTTCAGCGTGTGTTCAGCCAATACTTTCAGGAAATGCACTTTATTTTCTCGTCTATTCGATTTTACCAATCAGAATATGCAGTGCTTTAGCGATGCCAAAAATAAGAGAGAGATAGATTATATTGTTCGCACACATAGTTAACAAAATCCGCTCTATAAAAAAAGGCTCTCTGAAAATTATCCCTTCAAATTCTAATAAAAAAAATTAAATTTAATATAATGACTCTGGATAGTATCCAATTCTAACAGTTTAAAGGTCAAAATTTGAAAGTGATCACTATAGCATTGAATGCAAGTAAATTAGCGACGCCATCATTGTTGTTATCGCTGATGTAGTTTCATCTTGTGTTTTAATCCCAGTTTGGTATGGGTAGTGCCCTGGAAACTCTGTGTGGCCAAGCTTATGGAGCTAAGCAATACCACATGCTAGGAGTTTATATGCAACACTCTTGGATTGTGCTCTTTCTTGTTGCAGTCCTCCTCCTACAAATTTATATCTTTTCCACCCCCATCAACTTTGCCACCCCCATTATCAAGTTGATGGGTCAGCTAGATGATTCCACAGAACTTTCTGGATCAGTTTCAATCTAGTTCATTCCTCAACACTTTGAATTTGTATTTATGTTTCCAGGGAAAATTTTAAGAACCCACCCTAAATTTATAAATATAATAAATGGGCGAATCTCCATGGTATATAGGAAAAATGGAAGGCGATTTTATCAATAATATAATATGTATATATAATTTTTTGGCGAATCTCTCACCAAGCATGGCGAATATTTTACTGAATTATAAAATCTTGTAATATATTGGCAAGTCTTTCACTAAATAATAAAACTTTGTAAAGTCCTAGTGAATCTTAGCATTGTGAACTCTTAGAGAATTTTTTGAAAAAGTATAAAACATATATGACAAGAGCCACATGGTGGCAATATCACTGTTTTTTTTCACATTTTCACGACATGGAACTTGTTTATAAAATTATAAAAAAGCCAACCAAGTCCCTTATAATATGCAGGTAAGCTTATAATAGA